>CM021106.1:430917902-431150423 GCA_007115665.2 Sequoiadendron giganteum
CTTCTCTGGAGTTAGAGGGAAACTAAGACGGTTAACCTCAACCTCAGATAACTACAATGAATCTTAAATAGGCCTCGCTGTCCATTTCACCAAGTAATTTTCATATTGCCTATTTCTTGTGCTTCTACCCACACGGTTATCCAAAATTTCGGATATCTCCTCCTTGTCTGAAGTAGGTGCTAGAATATTCCACCATGCTTCTATTATTTCTTCATCAATTCCTACTTCATGATATTTTGTTAAATCTGAAATATTAAACACAAGTGAAATATGAATTTCATCAGGAAACTCTACCTCATATGCATTTCATGAATCATGCTTCTTCAAGATATTTCATGGTCCAAACTTCTTCATCTGGGTGATCCCACAATACTGGTTCACAATTTCTGGCCAAATTAGACACTGAAATATTTTTTTCTAAATAAATATTCACTTTCAAGCATCTATAGCAGCTAAACCGTGAGGAATTTGAAGATGATGCAAACTAGTGATTTGTGGCATTTTGTTTGTATATTTTAAATATATTTTTTCAATTTTTTTGGAATCAAATTGCACTTCTTTTTCTATCTCCTTTGAAAACTAGCTTTTTTTAGTAAACAACATTTTTAAGGAGTGACGCTCATTGTATACAACATAATTTTTTTTCCATGAAGGATAAAATTCTAGTTTTTTCAAATTTAGATTTGTAACTATGATATCTAGTGCTTTCAATTGGTTTCATAGTGTTTTATTGAATATTTTTTCCTTAATCAAGTTTCGAAGTCAAACCAAATACAATTCAAACATAGGCAGACCGTATACAATGTAACATTTTTTGTATGTATTGAAATTCAAATTTTTTTTGTTGGATCAGGGACTTCAATATCTGGTGCACTCATATTTTTCAAATTTTTTTTGATAATCTGTTATTTTTCCACATGTGCAAAATAGAGAGCTTGATTTTTAGTGAAAAACATATGTTTAATAAAACTAAAAAAACAAATACATAATAAAACCAAAACATATTAAAATTATATTTGTTGGATAGCGCATTCTAAGGACTACTATCATCTAGTTGGGTCTATGAAGTCTCCTCTATTTTCATTCTCAACCCAAGATTTGAAGGGAAAAATTCTAGATTTTTTTGGTGCCAGAGGGTGAGAAGGTGGGAAAAGGGGGGTTCGGGTGAACCAGGGGGGTTCAAGCAAACCCCCTTTCAAAAAAGGTTTTATTTGTGTTTTTTACGGGAATGGTGGGACCTTGCATTTAATGAGTTCACTTGAACCAAGGTTCTAGTGAACCCTCTTTTGATTCACTTGAACCAAAAAGTTCATTCGAATCCCAAAAACCAATTTTTTTTGTATGGGTTCATTTTTTTCAACTTTTCCTTCCTCACTCGAATTGTAAACCACTTTTGTAGGTTTACCCATCTTTAATTTGTTTTATGTACCAACTAGAAACCTCTCCTTTCACAAATGAACCATGAATTCATCTCCTACCGAGAACTCCTTATACCTCCTTTTTCTGATTTGCCTTAGCCTTGTATTGTGAGTTCATATTATTGATATGTTTCTTCACCTCTTCATGCAAATTCTTCAGGTGCTCAGCAAAATTTTCAGCCTCAGCACTACTCTTCTCCCCTTATCCATCTTTCTTACTTCAGAAGTAGTTCTTGGACTACTCCCATACACAATCTTGAATGGTGATTTACCAATGCTCTTGTTGACAGAATTGTTGTAAGAAAGTTTCGCCTGTGGTATAATCAAATCCCATCCCTTGGGATTATCTCCTACTAAGAATCTTAGTAGGTTACCCAAAATCCTATTCACCACTTTTTTTTTTCCATCAATCTTTGGATGGTGTGCATAACTACAAATCTATCTTCAACTTCTTCCATATGTCCTCCAGATATAAAAAATAGATTTGGTATCTCTGTCTGAAACTATACTCTTTGATAGATCATGTAGTCTCACCACCTCTTTGAAAAAAAACTCTACAACATGAACATAACTGCTCTTATGACATAGAATAAAATGTGTCATCTTTGAAAATCTATCCACTACCACAAATATGGAATCATGCCCTCTCTATGTCCTTGGCAAGCCAAGAACAAAATCCATGCTAATGTCCTCCCATGGCCTCTCAAGTACAGGTAACGGCTGATACAATCCAGTATTCTAACTTGTTCCTTTTTCCATTTGACATACTCTACAACTCTACACAAAATTCTTCACATCTTGTTATAATTGTGGCTAGCAATAATTTTGACTTACAAGAGCAATGGTTGTATCTTGACCGAAATGTCTAGCTAATCCTCCACTATGCTTCTTCTTGATTAGATTATCTCTCATAAAACTCCTTGGAATGCACAATTGGCTTCCTCTAAACAAGATCCCATATTGGATTAAGATATCCAACCATCTTGTCCTATCCAATGTAACAGGTTCCAAACAAGCCTTCCAAGCTTTTGCAAAGTCTAGATCTTCAGGATACAAACTCTTGAGCTCATTGAACCCAACAACCTCTATATTCATCTATATCAACAAAAAATTCCTTCTACTCAAGGCATCTGCAACTCTATTTGACCTTCCACTCATGTGCTTCAAAAAAAAAGTATAACTCTACAAAAACTCAACCCATTTTAAGTGCCTTTGATTTAAATTTCATTGACTATTGAGATACTACAAAGCCTAGTGATTAGTATATAAAACAAATTATTTTTGCAACAAATAGTGTTCATTTATTCAAAGCCTAATCTATAGCATAAAACTCTTGATCATAGAGAGAATATTTCTTCTTAGCATTGTTCAAATTCTCACTAAAATAGGTAATAGGCTTACCTTCTTGACTCAAAATAGCTCCTATGGCAGTGCCACTAGCATCACAATTTACTTGAAAGACCTTATTGAAATATGGAAGTGCCAAAATAGGTTTCTCTGACTTTCTTCTTCAACATATCAAAACTCTTTTCTTCTCCTACAGTCCATTTAAAATCCTTTCTATCCCCTCTCATTTCTTCAGTTGGAGGTGCACAAATACTACTAAAATTATTAATAATTTTTTTGTAAAATCTTGCTATACCATGAAATGATCTTACCTCTATAACACTCCTTTGGGTAGGCCATTCAATGATATCTCTCACCTTATCTAGATCCATTTTAAGACCCTCTACTAAGACAAAAAATCCTAGATACACCAACTCCCTCTTCACTAAACTACATTTCTTCAGATTAATCAACATCTTTTCATCCCCTAGCTTCTCAAAAAATATTTGGATATGCATCAAGTGCTCCTCCAATGTCCTACTGAAAATCAAAATATCATCCAAATAAACAATAACATTTTTTCCTAAAATTTCTTTCAATACCTCATTCATAAGCAGCATAAATGTGCTTGGTGCATTGGTTAGCCGAAAAGGCATGATTAACTACTCGTACAATCCCTCCTTGATTTTGAAGGTTGTCTTCCATTCATCACCTTCTCCAATCCAAATCTGATGATATCCACTCTTTGAATCTATCTTCATGAAGTACTCATCTCCACTCAAACAATCCATAATGTCATCCATTCTTGGCAAGGGAAATATGTACTTGATGGTGATCTTTTTAATGGCTCTATAATCTATACACATCCACCATTTCCCATCCTTCTTTGGTGTTAAAACTGTAGGTACTGCACATGGAATCAAATTCTCTTTGATCAATCCCTTCCACAACAAATCTTGCACTTGTATGTTCAACTCTTCACTCTTTGCTAGAGTCATATAATGAGCTTCCTTAATCAGAAAACTAGCTCCAAGAATCAAGTTCATCTTATGAATAATCTTTCTTACTGGAGGCAAACCTTCAAGTACATTATCAAAAAAAAATTCTTGAAACTCATTCAACATATTTGAAACCTCTATAGGTACCTCATCATTATTTCTATGTCCATCATGCACCACTAGTCGATTAAACTACCACAGTCTACCTAACAATGTATGAAAAACATCCATAGGAATAATATAACACAATACCTCATCATGGTAATTTCCAATCTTGAACTTTACTAGACATTGTTCATTTACCAATGCTTTATGGTCCTTCTGCAACCAAGAAATCCAGTGCGGATTCAGATTCCTTCTTCTCTCCAAACACAACTTACTAACCATCTCTTCTGAAACAAGGTTATTAGTACTACCTCCATCAATAATAACATTGAAAACTTTTCCTTCACACTTACATATGGTTTGAAATAAATTCTTCCTTTGATTTGGTTCCTTCTCCTCATTCAGCAAGGCTCTTCTAGTAACAAGAACCTCTCCTCTTTCTACATCCTCAGAATGTGAAGACTCAACATCTTCATCTACATGTGCAACTCATGCATTACCCTCAAGTCTATTTTTTCTCCTTCCTTTATATTGAGGACACTCATAGGCTCTATGTCCTTCTTTGCACTGGAAACAGGTTCCATGAAAGCCTCCTCTTCCTCTTTTTTCCCCATTATTCTAATCACGAGGATAATAGTTTTTATCTTCTTTCTGGTTATGGCTGCTACTAGATCCTTCACCCTTCTTTCGATCTTCATTTTGACCTCCATATGACCATCCACTAGTCTTTCCACCACGACGCCCACTTCTTTTCTTGCTTTCAAATCTTCTATTCAACTTTTCTTCTACCTTCAAAGAAAACTGATATGCATCTTCAATGGTAGACATTCTTACTAGACCCAACTCTTCTTGAATACTCGACTTCAAGCCATTTATGTAACGGGCCACTTTCTCCTTATTGGCCCCATAATGGCTTGTTCTAATCAAGACACGGTAGAATTCTTCTATATACTCCTTGACAGATTTTCCCACTTGTTTCAACCCTTGCATATTCTTCAACAAATATAGTTCATAATCCACGAGAATGAACCATCTTTTTTAATTTTTCCACCATACGATCCCATCTTGTTATTTTCTCTTCTCCCCTTTGATTTATTTCTAGTTGTACCTCTTTCCACCAAATATTTGCATGACCCTTCAGCTTGGTCATTGCAAATTTGACCCTCTTAGGATCTTACACCTCCTCATACTCAAAGTACTCTCCATATCATTGATCCAATCGATCAACTCTTCTAGGTTAAGATTTCCAGAAAATGTAGAAACGTCGATCTTTGGCCTTTTCCCAATCTTAGAGGGCCTTAAATAATCTGACTTGCTCTCGATCTACTACATCTTTTCTTCTTTGAATTGTTCCTCATTTTCAACTTCGTCTTCACTTTCTCCTCATCTTATCTTAAACCCTTGACACAACTCCTCTTGCATTGCTTGAACTTTTCTTTATAGCACTTTAAAACCCTCTTCTAGTACAATAACATTCCTTCCACCACCATGGTTTCTTCGTGGAGGCATCCTAATCACCTTTCTTAGAAACCCACAACCACAAGTCCTAGTGCAAACTACCTCATGTTCAGTGATCTATTTACACACTCAGGAAAATCTACTCTGATACCACTTGATGAGGACCACACCACCCGAAACCCACATAAATCGCAACAATAGATACCAACACAAAAGATGCAAGAATAAAATAACTCACTTTCAATTACTTTTCAAAAAATGAAATTATAGATTTAAAACTTACATGCTACAGCCTCATGGGCTTGATTCATTACAACAAAAATCAACTATGAAAAACAAAAAAAATTATTTAGAGCCACAATCTGCACCAATGGAGCCACCCTCTACAACCCCCCACTCATCCCTTTTTACTTTACCCAATAACCACCTTAATATGTTCTAGAAAGTGTGACTTCGCCTTTTGTTTTAGTGCCAAAAGTCCCATCGATTGATTTCTTGCCTAGGAAGATATTTTAATGAAATTCACTTTTTAGTGGGGCAACTTTGCTAGGCCATAAATTTTGATCCAAGTGTCTAATTTTCTATTATTAAATATCATTGGAAAGATCTCAAAGAGATCTACAATTCTTAACCATTCGGAGATTGGTTTGTCAACTATTCAAGTTGTTTCGAGGCCTGTAAGGTTTTCATATTTTAATTTGAAGCTACAATGAAGAAATTTCTCAGGATGGAAACTTTAATATCTCCCAAACTGTGTAGGGTATTGAGACAATTTTTTCACAACTGGAAATGTTTTTCAGTTCTGCTCCTTGGGGTAAATTTTTAGGTCCATACGAGCCCGTTTAAGCTAACTTACTAAAAATAGTAAGTGATCATTTTTTGTCTTTTTTGACTTATGACTATCTTACACCCCTTAAATGCCATCATGGGTCTCAAAAAAACTAAAGAAAATAAGGAAAAAATATTTTTTGGGTGATGCAAGATTTCCCTACACCACTAGATGCTCATAGATCATTGTTTTTTTGCAGCATGCTTTGGGTTGTATTTCCTTGATATTGTTGTGTCACAACTGCTTGTTCAATTTGCGAAGGTTGTCTAAACAATGGGTTATTCATGGGTCGTGTTTGATAATTGTTCTATGAGAACAATGATGGTATGTTGGGATTCATGGTTGGTTCTAGAACTTGTCTAGCTGTCATTTGATCTCCTAGTGGAATAAGATTAGGATCTTTTAGCATGTCCATGTTGAAGTCAATGGGTAATTTAGCAGCATTTTTTGCCAATGTGAGGAAATATGAGTTTGTATTCTTCCCAAGCATCTTGTCCATAAGCTTTTGCATTTTAGAATTTTGGGAGTATTCTAATATTTTTTCATTAGTGAGTTCCTCATCACTATCGTATTCTTCTATGATCACGTCATTAGGATTTGGAAGTTGATTTTGACTATCAATTATCTTTTGGTGTCTAAGGAGTACTTCCTCATCACTTGGTGGTTGATTTATGTTGCCTTGAATGAGGGTTCTTTTTGAGGAGTTGTAAGGTCACTTGGTTTATAACCCCATGAAATTTTTTTCTCAATAGTGATGTTGGTTTTTAGTCCACTTGAGCTACTTTTATTTTCTTTCATCTTTTTTCTATGTTGAGATCTCATGGTTTTCATAAACAATTTCAATACCTAGCTGAAATTTTGTGATCACTAACTATGGAATAAATGATGTTTTTTTTTTGGATTTTCTATTTTAAAGAATGGTATTTTGTAAACCAAGATTATCTATTGCCACACAAAAGGTGGTAATACTGGTCTTCCAGCTGCAAGATTAGCTTTTTGTTCCTCTTTGTCAAGAATAGCAGCCACATTTCTCCACTAAGTTGGTGATTCCTTTTCCTCAAACATGAAACTTCTCAAACTACTAATGTTGTTGAATAGGAGCAGTAGGACGCCAAATGGTCATGAAGTGTAAGATTTTCTTGATGTTTGATCTTTTTTTTGTTTTAAAATAATGATGAATGACGATAATGTAAAGGAAAACCTTTTAGAAAAAGGTGTTGATGTTTTTCTATGGTTTAGTGATACTCAAGACCCTAATGTATGAGTGATGTTTAGCGGATGTTTTGGACATGATGTTTAATATTGGGATTCAAAATGTAGAAAACTTGGATCGATATTTTATTCGATTTTTCTAGAGGATATGTTTGAAGATCTACTTGAACTAACCTTGAAGTGCAAGCAAATGTTAATATCTTAGAATTTGAGAGAAAAGGAATAATCCAAGTTATTTTTTCATTTTGAATCCTAAAACTAGGTTGATGTGTTTGATTTTTTGTAAATGGATATGAAATGATACAGATATGATGTGTTTTGGAGGTCTAACTATTTTTTTCTCAAAAGATAAAAGATTAACCAGTTTTGGATCAATCTCTGATTTGCACCAGAAAATAGGGCAATAGAAGTAATCTTTAGAGTAGTAGCAATTGAAATTTAGGATAACTACGGTCAAATTTAGGGAAATTGTGGTCTATGTTTCTAGTTGTGACTAGTAACAGAGAAAATAATAGCGGTAATCCTAACAGAAGTGGCCCTATTTAGGTCAATAGTGATTGAATATCAAGGACAAATACAACAAGTTTATCAAAAGTTGTCTCTATTGCAATTTTTTTGACTGGTGAAATAGTAAAGGTGATAGCAGTAGTTTTGTGAAAAGAAGAAATCTTTAGGTCAACTGCGGGTGAAAAATAGGTGAGTTGTAGTAATGTTTAGATCAATAGTGGAATTTTTTAAGTCAACTACAATTCTATTTTGCAAATACAACAAAGTTTCAACGGTGACTATCATAAATCAGAGAGCAATAGCAACACATTTTAGGTCAACTACAACAATATTTAGGTCAAAAGCGAAAAAATCTCTGTAATAGTGGCTTCTATTTAATTTATTTCCAATTATGAAAGGTTCTTTCCAAATGTTTGCAAGTTTATTTGATCTGATTTTTCAAGATTTTGGTGCCTAAGATATGGCAAGTGGTACAACAACAAAAAATTTATGGATTGACCAAAACATTTTACCACATACACTTGTTTTGACCTAAATGTCTATAGCTTCAAGTAAGTTTCTTTCCACAAAAGCCCAAAGTTGTGAAAAATCAAGAAATTAATGCCATAGTTCCCAATGTTGACTTTGGATTTAATGTGACTTGAAATGTAAGCCTTAATATTCAAAATCCTTTAGAGATATTTTTTTAAGATATCCTTAAGGAGTGAAAATATAGAGCTCTTTTCAAAAGGTATTCACAATAAGTCCAACGGGTTTGAAATTTTGATAACCAAGTTCAATGTTTGTTTTGCTATGTTCTTTTTAAATTAAGAAAAGTGATGTCCAAGGTAAATGGATATTCTTAGAAAGTTCGTAGAAGATATTAATTACAACCTAGAGATAGGCATGTTCTTTTAGGTGGGCTTACCTCATGCCCTGGAGGGATGATTTTACATGAAACTTATGGAGAGTGTTTTGTCTCAACCATAAATTGGACTTGGTAAGTAAATTCTTGGAAGTAAATCTCGATGCACCACTTTCAAAGAATGTTTTGGAAATAAGGGTGGCCTCTACTACAAGGTTCTTGGTCGCTACTCAGGGGACAATCCGCCTTGCTAGATTTCCAACAAGCCACTTAAGGCATTAACCACTCCTACTAGGGGCCCTATATACCCAAAGGTACCTCCCCATTTTGAATGGCACTATTGACAAAGTAATAAAAATTTCAAACTTGGTGTTTAGCCTTGATCATTTATATAGCAGGCTGAGGGAAATACTACCTTGAGTCACCTTGAGTTCTCTAGTGTGGGATGTATCTCAAGGCAGGCCCGATCTAAAGGTGATGCTTGAAATAAAATAAATGTGAAACCCAAAGTTATTTTCATCACCCAAGATCGTCAAAAGATGCGAGAGGAGAGGATACACACTTGTTTTTCCAAGCACAAAAAACATGACATACAATCCATAGCAATTCAATTTTTAATCCCAAAATTTGAAGTGTGAAGATATCAATTCATTTTTTATGTGCACCAAATCAAAAGCATTTGAGGCTTTAATAAAATATAGAAATGTGCAAATCAAAAGGGATTTGTTCAATTTTAAGCACCAAATTTGAGTATTTCTAATGGCCTCGTTCATCTTAATGTGGTCAACAAATGAAAAACATTTGTTCATCAACAAAATGAAAGGTGTTTCGTCAAAATAAAGAACATTCGGTTTTACAAGCACCAAAGTGAAGTGTGAGCTTTGTCTTGTTCAATTTTAACATAAATTGAAATCTAAGATTTGTCTTGTTCAATTTTAACAACACCAATTGAAATGTGTTCTAACTAAGAAAGCTTGTAGGTTCAGTTTTTAAAAACGCCAATTTGAAGTTTGCAAGTTGTTGGTTCATTTTTAAAAAACCAAATTGAGAGATTCCTTAAACTAAGAAAGCTTTTGAAAGTTTAGCTTTAAGAACACAAATTTGAAGTGTGCAAATTGTGGTTTCAGTTTTATAACACTAAATTGAAAGATTCTTTAAACTAAGAAAGCTTTTGAAAGTTTAGTTTTAAGAACACCAAGTTGAAGTGTGCAAGTTGTGGGTTTAGTTTTATAACACAAAATTGAAAGATTCTTTAAACTAAGAAATCTTTTGAAATTTTAGTTGTAAGAACACCAATTTGAAGTATGCAAGTTGTGGGTTCAATTTTACAACACCAAATTGAAAAAAAATTTAAACTAAGAAAGCTTTGAAAGTTCAATTTTAAAATTTAAGTGTCTTTGAACCATTCGCCAACCCTGTAATGAAACTATTTTTCTCATAGAAAGACGTACCATACTCTTGAAAGTGTTGCACAAACAACATTAGCAATTTCCCAAAACATCAAACAGTCAAATATTAGCGTTAGAGATCCAAAAAAATTTTGCAAGATTTAAATCATAAAGAAACAGAGCAATAGCATCAATATTTCAGATAGTAGCGAACTTCTTATCTACAACAATAGTGGAAATCTCAAGTGATAGCGGTCCAAAAGGGTGCAACCATGGACCTGTTTAGTGCAATAGCGGACCTATCAGAATCAATTGTGTTAGAAACCTGCAAGACAATAATGGTTGAAAAAGTCAATAGCATGCCTGTTTGGTGAAATAGTGGTTGGGAAAGGTGCAACCATGGTAGAAATGAGGAAACAACCACATGAAAATCCTATAGATTTCATGTAAAATTTATCAACTACGTTTCAAGAAAAGGTGTCCACATTTTGGAACCTAACTGCTCAAAATAAACTCATAAAAATGTTAATGTCAAGGACCAAGGTCCCACCAGGTGTGCCAAATTTCGTATGGGGGGATAAAGCATACGGAAAGAAAATCAAATATGAATTAAACAAAGCTTAATTCAAACAAGATTAAGATCCCTAAACTCGTTACTCATGAAATATGAAATGAAAGCCATGAATTCAATCAAATAAGAAATTAAGAACCATAAATGAATCCAAAATAACCAAATCTTACCATACCATGCCAAAGTTGTATTTGCATTGATGTTGAATTGTGTTTGTATCAATGAAAAGCCTCCATTATGCATTACAAAAGCTTCAACATGTGTGTAGTGTTGAACTAGAAAGTGATGATAACTCATAACATGCTCATAAGGTAATTTTTGTAGCACTTCACTATGTAAATTCTAGATGATTTGTGAGAAGGTTGAAGGTTATTTTATAGATTTTACATTTTGAGATGAACAATCAAGATTTCATAGTAAAAGATCAAGATCAACGGTTCAAAATCGTTGAAAGGAATTAGATGGGAACAATCAATGGTTTTAGATTGCATAATCTGTGTGATTAATGAAATCAAGCTAATTATTCAATGGGATTGAAGAAATAGATTGAGAGGTTAGTGGGATTGAAGGATAGATGAATCAATTAGGAAATAGATGAATTAGTTAGCCAATCAGAGTGAGGAATCAATGGTAATGATTTGCTCACTCACAAAATAAGTGAGGATAATTAATTAAATTAATATTTAATTAACATTTTTGAGTTGAACATGCAAGTCATATTTTACTTTAACAAATAAGCTTGTATTTATTTGTTGACTATGTTTGAATGATGTTGAATGATTAATTTAATTATTCAGGTTTAGGGGAAAGTGATTTAATTAAACTATTAAGTGATAATAATTTAATTGATTTAGTAGAATAAGGTATATTAACAACATAATTAAATAACTTACGTTATTTAATTAATCAAGAGGAATAAAAGTTAAATTAATGATAAAATGGAGAATTAATTAAATAATTTAAAGATTATTCAATTAATAGAGAAAAAAGGGTTTTTGGTGTAAATGATGTGAAATGCAGTGATATTAAATGATACTAATGCCGATGATGAGAAAATGTCATTCTGAATGTGTGATAAGTTTTAGGTTGAATTTTTACATGTCTACATCATGTAATCTACTTTTGTAATGAACAATGTGATTGTAGGTGGTCATTTACTCATCCAAATAACTAGTCCTCCACACAAAGTTAAAACATATTCATTGGTGGACCTCATGCAATATAAATTATTAGATCAATTAGAATTAACAATTGCCTATAAATAAACCATCCTACCCACATCATTAGTGTTGTGCCTATAGCACACACGCCCCATTCGAAATGGGGACCCTCTCTTTTCGCCTTCACTGGGTTGCTTTTTACCTTCACCTCATTTGGTGTGCCCCTATTTTTGAGTGTCAAATGGTCAAAGACCCTAAAATTCATCATCCTCAGTTGACCAAAATTCACCTCCCCAAAATTTCTAAGTCCTTGGCTTCTGCAGGGTTTCCTTGGAAGACTTCCCTTAGTCTTTTAAATTAGTGTCCATCACCTCTTGTGGGTCCACCCTTGCAGCCTCCCCTTTGTACATCATTGCCTTTCCTTCGTCATTTCACCAGCGGTTGATGTATGATGGCCACCTGCATTGCGGGTCCCACATCCTTTGTGGCCACCCTCTTCTGTCGATCATCAAATGACAATGGTTGGTGTTATGTCTACCTTGCAGGCCCCAACTTTCTTGTCGCCACTCTTTCAAAATTTGTGCCCAACTACCCTACCAATCGTAGTACGTGCATTAAATGCGGGTCATAAATGCATATTTTCCTATGAGTAGTTGAGTTGACCTGTCATTTTCACCCTACGCCTAGTTAGAATTTTTCAAAAGAGCCAGTAGTCATCGCCTCCTTCGCGCCCACATGACCTCCAAGAAGATCTCAAGCTTGGCCCTTGTCAATTTCATCACACTTCGCAGGTACATCCACCGCCACCAACCTCATAACATATTTTGAGTTGAGTTTTCCTAAACCGATTAAAATTTTAAGACAAACTCTCAAAATCATCCTTGATGGTTGTTTGGTCATCAATTTCTATGCAAACCCATCTCAGATTTCCTTCAAAATCCATTCAAACTCTGTCGTTTTAAGTCTCATGGAACCTGACCTCGCCATCATTGTTCTTCACAGAGTTGTGGAATGCTTGTGGCCCGCATGCTTTTTGCCACCGTCGAAAGCAATGTAAACTTTAAATGAAACCTAAGCTTTGTGGGCTTGTGGGTCTTCTCTTGCGAACTTTCACATGCGGGAGGACGTCATCTCCTCGCCACCTTTGAAAATACTAACAGCGAAAAATACTTAATGGATATGCTATGAGTATGAGATGCATGTATGCTGATGATTTATGGATGCAAGATGGATGAATTGGTGATGTTTTTGTTCACTGCCATGATACCAAGTTAGTGCGGAGAGAAGATAGAAGAATAAAGGAATAAATAACCATCGATTCTGATGATTTCTTCTGAAGATACAACAAGTCCATGATCCATCGAGACTTTATTAGAGATGGTGATGAGACAATGCAAGATGCAAGATGAATGCAGGGTGATGAGTTGCTCACACTTCGAGATTGGGATTTTCCATTGTTCCTTATTGTTTGATATAACACATAGACACGATGCATCAAGGTATTGATAACCAAGATGATGTTGTATCTAGTGTAATGGACTTTGACTTTGACAAATAGATATGATAGTTCTTGTTCACACCTTGACATACAAAAACCTCGTTGGAATGTAAGTTAGAAGCTTAGAATACATTGGACCAAAGCATATGCAATAGTCAACAAAATACCCTAAATGACCTTCCTACACACAACTAAGCAAGTATGCGCCAAGATTATATTACAATAATATCCACAAGCACAACAAACAAAAGATAATTATGAATGCCCCATTCATTTCTCTCTAAATCATTTTGATATACATCATCGAGAGGTCCTGGGAATGGCTATTAAGACAAATCATAAGAAAAGATCAAAGACAAACAATCAGTATCATCTATATCTCTTGCCTTATTTAATTTAGCTAAAGTGATAACTAATACTGATGCCCATTGTAGGAAGGATACATCCTAGGACATGTTGATCAAAGGTTGTTTGATGTTAGGAAGATGATACTAAGATGAGTCACTGATACAAACTTCACTGACGTATTTACCTATGATCTAGACTTGAGATTTTGATAATTAAGTTCTCACTTCATGACTTGCTACACTTGCTTTCTATTTGATGCACCAAAGGGTGAAGGTGACGATCAATTTATTATGGGTGAAAGCGAGATGGGATGGGTGGTTATGGATTTTTATAGAATATTTTAATATTTTTGGTATTTTGAATGTTTTGGGCTTTCAGATTGTTTGAGGCTTTTTAGAGATTTTGAAGGTTTTGTCATATTTTTGGTATTTTCCGTTATTTGGATGTTTAAGGCTTTTCAATTTTCAAATGTTTTTGTGTTTTCTGATATTTAGATGTTTTGAGATTTTCAAGGAGTTTCAACAAAGAACCTAACCTAGAAGACCTATCCTAGGGGTCTTAGGGGCTGATCAAAGATAATCCTTGCCTACGTTATACACGCAGAGACCACGTAGTTTGACGAACTTGACCCACCTACATTGTGAAGATATGAACAAATGATGGAAAGTTAGTTTATTATGATGGACTCCTAAGGGGATGACCTAGGGTGTCTCGGGGGCACATCAATCATGGTCTTGCCTATGTTCAAGCTCAGAGACGATGTAGTTCAACCAGGGTATTGCTTTTTAAATTTTTGATGTTTTACCTTTTTAGGGATTTTGATGTTTTCTAGATGTTTTGGATTTTAGCCTTTACAATTTTTCGCATTTTTTTGGATTTTAGCTGTACAGGAATTTGAATGTTTTGGATTTTTTGATGAAGCTTTGCGAATGTTTTTGATGTTTTCAATATATAAAATTTCCAATGACCTCAAGATATATAAGGACCCAATGTGATCCATAACGAATTTCCCCCAGCGTGACAGGTTAGACTACTACGATATAGGTAGGACAAATTGACCTTTGAAATATGCCAAGTAGTACTAGAGAGATATGATACTTTTGATCATCAAGCCATGATAAGGATGCAGATGGGTGATGGATGAATGGTGGTGCAAAGAATGATGGGGTCAAAGAGCCAAATAATATATGGAGGTGCTTTATTTAAGCAAGGCACCTGTTTTCTAGGTTTTCACCAAGGTACTTTCCCAAAGTGCCACCGAGATGGTTTTCACTAGAGGATGAATTTTTTCTTTACTTTTTCAATCCGTTTTCTTATTTTTTTGGATTTTGATCATTTTTTGATTTTTTTTGGTTTACCCTTCAAGACTAGGCATAATTTTTTTTGAGATGCAAGATGTTAGTGGGCTCCTACAAGGGTTCACCTTTAGGTGTTGATAACTGATATGCTCCTGATCCATAGCTTGTTGTGACGACAAAGGGACCCAACCAGTTAGGCTCCAATTTTCCTTTATTGTCTTGGTCTGGTAGATTCTTCTAATTCTGCTTTAGGACAAGATCCCCACCTAGAAGGACCTTCATTTGATTCTCTTGTTATAGCTCCTTTTCAATCAGTTTTTTATATACTTTCAAGTGATTAAGGGTGTCAATATGATGCTCGTTTAAGAATTCTAGCTCATGCAATCAAGATATTCTATATTCTTCATCGGTGATCAAATTCTGTAATGACACTCGCAGTGATGGGAGCTCAACCTCAATGGGAAAGATAACTTCTGGTCCATAGACCAAGGAGAAAGGGGTTGCACCTTTTGGTGTGTGGATACTGGTTTTATAGGCCCATAGAGCGAGATTTAGCTGTAGATGCCAGTTACAACTAGCTTTGTTGATTATTTTCTTCAAGATTTTTAGGATGGTTTTGTTTGTAGCCTCTACTTGGCCATTGCCTTGGGGATAATACGGAGTAAAGAATCTGTGTTGGATGAATTTTTGGCACAACTCTTTCACATCCTGATTCTTAAAGGGTGTCCCATTTTTTGAGATGAGGGTTTGTGGGACACCATAATGATAGATGAGGTAATTCAGGATAAACTTAGCAATCTACTTCTCTGTTATGTAGGTCATAGGAATGGATTCTACCCACTTAGTGAAGTAATCGATGGTGGTTATAATAAACTTATGACTGTTAGATGAGGTTGGGGTGATTTTTCCAATGAGGTCAAGTCACCATTGTGAAAAAGGCCAAGGTGTGATTATATGTTGCAATTTTTGAGCTGGTGCATGAATTAGATCTCCATGCTATTGACATTGAACACACTTCTACACATAATGATGAGCTTCCTTCTCCATGGTTGGCCAATAGTACCCAATCCTCAACAATTTTTTATTAATGTCGTACCACTATAATGGGAACCACATTTTCCATCGTGTACTTCTGTTAAAGCAGTTAAGGTTTCCTCTTGGTTAAGACATCATAGTAACGTTCCCTCGATTCTTCGACAGTAAAGGGTATCACCTAGGATCATGAATTGGGATGCCTTTTTGACAAAGGCCTTTTTAAATTTTGAGGTTATATTAGATGGGAGGGTTCCTCTACTTAGTTAGGTAAAGATGTCATGATACCAAGGGGATCCAGGATCAACAATGACACACACAAATTCAAATTAAGGGATTTCGAAAGTTGGCATGAGAAGCTGTTCTACCAAGAATTAACATTGGAGGACGTTGTTTGACATGTCTAATAATGATCCAACGGTTGTCATGGCATCTTCTACTTTGTTATTCATGTGAGGGATTTGCTCAAAAGTTATGTCTGTAAAGAGATCTTTGAGATTCTCTACCATCTTCTTGTAAGGGGTGAGCTTGTCATCTTTAGTCTGATAGTCGTCATTGACTTGGTTAATGACTAGCTGTGAGTCTCCATAGACTTTCATTTCTTGAATCTGCCACTGAATTGCTATCCTTAAGCCTATGATTAGGGCTTCATACGCAACAATGTTGTTAGTTCATAGAAATGATAACCTGTATGACTTTGGAATGCAATCCCCTTAAGAGGTGATGAAAAGAATACCTACTCCAAATCCATGTTGGGTGAATGATCCATCAAAGTAAATTTTCTATTGATCTGTGAGGTTGATAAGAAATATTGATTCATCTGAAAACTCAGATACCAAAGGATTTTCTATATAGATGGGTGCTTCTACTAGTTAGTCTGTGATCACTTGTCCTTTGATTGCCTTGCGCTCCACATACTCTATATCAAATTCAGTTAAAATAATTACCCATTTGGCCATTCACCCTGTGAGAGTTGCCTTGGATAATAGGTATTTTAATTGGTCTATCTTTGCAATGAGCTTGATTTGATGTAACATCATGTAATGTTTGAACTTTTGTGAAGCAAAAAATATTGCTAGGCATGCTTTCTCAATAGGTGAATAGTTCATTTCATAGCCCACCAAGGTCCTGCTGATGTAGTAGATAGCTCTATCCTTTCCATTCTCATTATGTTGTGCCAAAAGAGATCCTAATGCTATTGATGTTGCTGAGATATATAAAATTAATGGCTTGTTCGGAATTGGCGGCATGAGCACTGGAGGTGTTATTAGATAATCTTTGATCTGCTGGAAAGCTTTATCACACTTGTCATCCCATTTTGCAAGTTATTCCTTTATGGAGGAGATGTGAAAAGGGATGGATCTTATTTGATAGATACACTATGAACCTTCTTATGGAATACAACCTTCCTTGTAATCCTCTCATTTATGTCAGTGTTTGCAGAGGTTACATATTGAGGATTGCTTTTACCTTCGCTGGATCAATTTCTATCCCTTTTTGTGAGACAATGAAGCCTATAAGTTTCCCTGATGTAACTCCAAAGACACACTTTTTTGGATTTAGTCATACCTTGTATTCTTCAAGCCTATCAAAGATGGGTCCTAAGACTGGTATGTGCTCACTTATTTTTCTTTGATTTTTCCAAAATATCGTCCGCATAATCTTCAACTATTTTGTGGATCATGTCATGGAAGATGAGGGTCATTTCTCTTTGATAGGTTGCTCCTGCATTCTTCAACTCGAATGGAATCATGTTCCAGCAATATGTTCCCCATGAACAAGTGAATGCAGTTTTATGTTGATCCTCCTTGGCAATTATGATTTGATTGTAGCTTGAAAAACCATCCATGAGTGATAGCATTTCATGCCCTACTATTAAGTCTACAATGAGACCAATGTTAGGAAGAGGAAAATCATCCTTTGGGCATGCTTTGTTTAAGTCTCTGAAATCAGTACAGATTCTGATGCTCCTAGTGGGTTTTGAGACTGGTACTAGATTTGAAACCCACTTAGGATAATCTATTGGTCAGATGAACCCGATGTCCATAAGTTTTTGTAACTCTAGCTTTACCAAGAGTGCTATATGATAGTGCATCTTTCTTAACTTCTGTTTGACTAGCTTGGCTTCAGGATATACTACTAAATGATGCACAAATACTTCAAGATCAAGGTTAGGCATATCTATGCATGACCATGCAAAGTTAGCTCTCCATTCTTTCAGGAATGCTGCTAGGTTCTTCTGTTCTTCATCCAATAAGGATTCGACATAGAAAGTGATTTGAGGTGCTTCTTCTGTTCCTAGATTGACCAGGGTAGCCTTTTTTGCTAGCACTTCTGACTTTTTGGGATGCATTGCACTAAGGGGGAGGTTGAATCCTTCATCCTTGGGTGCCTCAGAGAGGTTTTCACCCTCAGATATGTCGTTTATTTTTACTATTTTAGGATTAGAGAGTTCCACAATATGGTTTTTGCTCAAGGATCTACATGTTAGTTGTCCTTCATCAATTTTGTGACTGAAGGATTCAATCGTCCCTCCATAGTATGCCCCTGTGTCTAGCTCTATGTCGAAACTTGCTTTGTGATCTACCCAAGATAAGTTGTCGCAGAGTCCCATGAATTCTAAGATCGCTTCATCATTTTAGCAACTTGAAAATGATGAAGCGATCTTAGAATTCATGGTTGTATGTTAGCAACTTGATTGTTGTTGGGTATGGTGCATTTAGGATCACCTTAGAATCTACCACACCATTATTTGTCACATTTTTATTTCTAGCCCAAATACGAGGTTTGTCATTTAAACTAGTTTATGGGCGGTTGTAAGCTTGATTATTCCCTTGTGAGATTAGAGCCTGTTCAATGTTAAGGGCTAGAGGGTTAAGCTTATCATAGGATGTGATGCACTATATTTTTAGGTGGAATGAGAGATCATGATCTAGATTGGGTATGATGATTCCCACTTGTTGTTCATCAGGAAGGGTCCACTTGCTCTTACTAGCTTTTTGTCTCCATCATTGTAAGAAATTGGAAAAAGTTTCTCCTTTGGTTTGTTTAAGAGTGTATAACTCTTCTAGACTAACATCCATGTCTAGATCAAAAGAGAAGTGGTCGATGAATTGATCAGTGATTTATTGAATTTTTTTAATGCCAAGAGATAGATGAGAGAACCAATCCATAGCAAGACCTGTTAAAGTTTGAGGGAAGATGCACATTAGATATGAATCATTATAGGCCACCTCCATACACATGATGTTGAACTCTTTGACATGGTCTACAAGACTTCCTCTCCCTTTGTATTTATCAAATTTTGGGATCTCAAATCTGGGAGGGAATGTACCATTGCAATCCTACAATCAAAGGGGTAAGGACATAGGTTCTATGTATGGGGCTTCTTTGTTTTTCCCATCTGAAAGTCTTGCATTTCTTGGGATAGCGCCCTGAGTTGCAAAGCTAGATCGTCTTGCGGATTTGGTGGAGTAAAATATGATGGGATGAGGGATGAATTGCTTATGGTATTTTGATATGATGGTGTATTGTATGGGGTGTATGGTGGAGTGAGATTAGGTGAAGGTGATTGAGGTGTTGATGTGTATGTTCCTAGCGTGTTTGGATTGACGATGTTCTGTTGAGGGTTATAGTAGGAACTTTGCTATTGTTGTTGTTGCTGATATTAGACATACTATTGAGCTAGTAAGGCTTGTTATTATTGTTGCACCACAAGGGCTTGTTGTTGGGCTTATTGTTGTTGTTGTTGTGTCGTGATGGCTTATTGTTGGGCCTGATGTTCTTGTTGTGTGACGATGGCTTGTTGTTGGGCCTGATGTTGTTGCTATGCTATAATGGCTTACTGTTGGGCCTGATGTTTTTACTATGCCGTGATGGCTTGCTGTTGGGCCTGATGTTGTTGTTGTGCTACTAAGGATGCTTGATAGGCTTGCTATTGTTGTTGTTGTTGTTGTTGCTATGTGGCTAAGGATGCTTGTTGTTGTTGTTGGATGGCTTGTTGATAAGCTTGTTGTACTTGTTGTAAGGTTGAGGTATGATTTTGCAACAAATGACCAATTGACTGTTGGGATATCCATGATAGATTGTGGGTGTTGATGTTCTAGATGGGTTGTGAGTGTGTGATGAGAGGTTGAGAGTTTCCCTGGTTCAACATTCCTTGTAAAATGGTGGATTGAGATGGAGGAATGTAAGTTTGAGATCCCATTTGATTTTGCATGGTGAGGGGGATCATGGTGAAGGATGTGGATGTTGGTGTTAGATTTGGAAATGGTGTCAACACACTAGGACCTTGAGTCCATTTATTAAAAAAAGTCCCTTGACCAATGTTTAAGGGATTTCCTTGTTCTTGAGATGTGATCAAGGTACTTCCTTGGTTGATAGGGTTCACACGCAAGGTGTTGGTTTGATTTGGATCAATGATATATGATTGGGTCGTGTCCTGTGATGCCAATGGTATAGATGATCCCATGGAAGGATTGGGTAAAGACATCCCTATTTGCATTGAAGGTGAATTTGCATGATACCTTGAGATATTTGGTCTATACTACTTTGCGTGATGGTGGGCATACTTGTGGTACTCATGGATGTAGATGAAGATGGATGGCCCCGATAGGTGGAGGTTGTGGTGGAGTAATGGAGGTCAAGGGGTTTATGTAGTTGTTTTGAATTTTTGGGGATAGGAGGAGCACCAAAGGTAGGCTTCCAAGTGGTTGTTGGAGGTGGAGGATTGGTATCAAGAGTACCCACAAGTGTATTGCTTTCAAATGGAAGAGTTAGACCAAAGTCCTTAGCAAGGCTAGCTGCAAGACTAGGAGTAGGTTTTTTATTTATCCCCGATGGTGGAGTGATGAAGCCTTGTGCCAAATTTTGTGTCATGAATGATGGAGAAATAGGGGTTATGTTTTCAAAGGCTTGATGCTCCATGATTTCCTCCTTAGTAAGCTAAAAGGGATTGTTTGTGATGTCTTCAATTTCATAAGGCCTTGTCGGAGATGATGGTTGTTGTGATGGTGTGACTTGGATTCTTGGGTCAAATTCTAAAGGATTTGGATCACTTGAGGTAAATGTGACTTTGGTTTTCTCCATGATTCTCTTGTATTGTGATCTCATTTTTACCATAAATTTTGGGTCACTGATGGGAGAGTTGTGTTGAGAGTTATAATGTTTGAACTCTCTAGTGAACTCAAATTTAGGTAAAAGGGATGCTCTAAGTATTTTTAGAGCAATGATGATGATGGGGAATGAAAATATGGGTGATATGGAAAGTGATCTTTGCAATCATTTTGGGGCAACAATGATGACTTTGAGTTTGGTGTTTTGATTCTAGGATGTTGATGAACTTGAGAATCTTTAGGGTAGATTCATGACCTTCAAGATAAACTAGTTAAAGGATGATAACTAACTTAACTAGGTGCATGGAAAAGGATACATTTCACATACAGTCACAAAGTTAGAGGTTTGGTTTGATTTTGATGCTTAAGTCAAAAGATGTTGGTGTATTCAAATTTTTTTCAAAGATAGGTGAGGTGAAGCATGAAATTTTGATGAAGGGGTGGATGAAATGTTTGAACCAAGGTTGACTTAGAATGAACCTATATTTTTGAAGACCACGGTAGTGAGAATGATGCTAGACCTCTAAAATGTTCAAATCCTAAAGGCCCAATGTTGACTTTAGATGAGAGGATAAATGGGGATGTTTAAACCTAT
Organism: Sequoiadendron giganteum; assembly: GCA_007115665.2. Taxonomy (NCBI): domain Eukaryota; kingdom Viridiplantae; phylum Streptophyta; class Pinopsida; order Cupressales; family Cupressaceae; genus Sequoiadendron; species Sequoiadendron giganteum. The sequence goes on from CM021106.1 coordinate 430,939,604, forward strand.
TCTTATTCTCCTAGCTAGAGCATAGTAGTTTCTTAACAAACATAAATGATTGCGGTAAAGAATTAAAGCCCACTTCCTACCATACTTTGAGTTACGATTTCTATGTCTGAAATGATAGGATGTAGGTTTCACTTTACGAACCTTGGTTGTATGATGGATCATTCAAAGAAGATGAGTATCGTGAAAAAGACCAGGGTTTTGAATCCAAAATAATGCATATAATTCTAGACTATACCTTGAAGCATATCTATAAAAGTTTGCTACTATCTTGTTTCTATTCTTGTGAATTGCTAAAAGATGTTTTTTGAATTTTTTTGGTTTAAGATGCCTGAGCTTAGAATGATGACCTGTAGATCTTGTTTTGGGGATTTTAATCTTGCATGAGATCATTAAAGAAGAAGAAGATAATTATTGCCATGCGGGAGGTGGTAATATGGGCCGTCTAGCCAAAATATCTGCTCTTTGTTCTTCTTTATCCATGATAGTTGCAACAATTCTCCACTATTTGGAGTATTCTTTAGTTTCAAAAGTGAAGGTCCTCAAACTATTGATAATATCTATTTGTTCTCCCTCAATATATTCAAATTTTGGTTGAACAATAACACTAGGAAGGTTGGGTTGTAAAATAGGAGCGTCCGGTCTCCAAATGGTCATGTGGGGTTCAATTTGTGTCCAATTTATCTTGCTTAAATGAATTGGTTCTACAAACACTCTTCTTGATTAAGTTTCCAAACTAAATGTTTACGTCAAAAACATCATCACTTTCACAATGTCCATTTCATGAAAATAACAAGATTAGAGCCACAATTGCCAATGTTGTCTTTGGGGAATATGGATTATGATAGAGTCAATATATTTAGAAGTCACTAAGGATATAAACCCTTAGGACAAGCAACGACATCAAAGTTAAATCAAGAGGCACCCATATTTACCAAAGTGTTTGAAATTTTGAAGATAGTAAGTGTTTGTTTTTGGAACGTTTTAGAACTAAGAAATGTATCAAACTGACCCACAATCATATACAATCCTAGGTTCAAAATGGCTATACTTTTTTGAGTTCCCACTTGGATTTCTCCAAACACTAAATAATGCGAGCAGTTAGAGATTTGGTGACACTGGCTCCCCCTTTCTCGGCACACACTTCTCAGGACCACCAAATCTCAAAATCCTTAAAATACGAAGATCGAAAGGATTTATTTGTTTCTACAATCGAATAGTAAGAATGTGGGATGACTTCAAAATGACTGTTCTTGTACCAACCCTTAGAACAAGGGCTTTATGCATCATCAAGATGCTGGGGGAGAGCTATCATATCCACTTCCCATTGATCACAATTTTAATTGTAACCACAAATTTATATCGCGGTTTGGAAGAGCTTGGCTTTAGCTCGTTACCGCTTGGGTCATTCTCTTGGGGGTGAGCACTTTTTCCCACCAAGGCAGGCCCTCTAAAGATAGGAAATAGTGATGAAGTACATTTTTAGTTTGACTTCCTAAGCTGCGTAAAAAATTTAGGGGGGAGCACACACAATGCCTTTCCTTCACACTCGCACGTTTGTTCAATTTTAGCTCCAAATTGAAATGTGTAGGTAAAATTTTAGAAAACCAATGTCACCAAAATGATTTTGATTCTCAAGATCACTGTGAAGCATGAGAGAAGTGAATATGCATCTAAATGATATAAATTACAAAAAAGACTACAAGACAAATCAAACACAAGTTTATTATAATCCTCAAAGCAATGGTGAGTTCTTTTTATAGCACCATAAACCAAGTGTGAGTTTTCTTGTTTAGTTTTAAGCCCAAAGTAAGATGATAATATGAAGGTTCGATTTAAATTCTGTTTGAGTGTTCATTTTAAGACCAAATTGAAATCTAGTGAGACCCTAAAACATAAATTAGAAAGCATGAAAGTTGGGTTCTAATTTCCCCAAAGTGTTTTAAATGCTCTTTACAATTATAGAATTTTAGATAGAAGATGCTTTGTTCATTTCAGCTCCATGTCTTTCAACTTGCAAAACCCTGTTAGTCTAACAACCAGAACACAGTCAGACACACATTATTGATCCGATAAATCTAGAAAATTAAGGCACATGTTTGAAAAAAATTCAAAAAGTTTCTTACCAGAGTAGGGCATTGTTGAAAATGATAGCATCGTGATTTGAAGTTTGGGCGTTGTTCTGGTGAAAATGGGCGTTGCTCTACAACAAAACAGTGAGCATGATAACATCACTATTTAGACCAATTCCATTGATAATGATAGCGTCACAATTTGTAATTTAAAAGCATCGCTTTGGTGAAGTTGGGCATTGCCGTTTAAATTCTTCGATACCTCTAGATTAATTCGGCATCGCCAGAATTAAATTAGTGTCAGTGCATTAAATGGGTGTCATTGTTTCAAAGTGGGTGGGCATCTCTATATGGTGACGCTCTATAGAGGGCGTGACTCTTTGTAATCTATGCACCACTACAACCTACAAAATATGAATTAAACAAAATTTAAGCTAAAATTTGATTAAATTATCGGTTAGCCCTCCCGCTAGTGCTAGAATGTGAGACGAGGATTATCGAGGTGGAATAATTACACTTGACTCATGATGAATCAAAGCATAATTGAACCAAACATACCTACATCTACAAGCAAGATCATTCAAAATAGAAATCTAAGTTAAGCATTTAATTGAAAATGAAAGCTATAAACTACCCAAAAATAGTTAAATTCCTAATCTAGCCCATCCAAAACTTATCCTGTTTTGGAATTGGTGTCGTGCTGATGTGAAACAATGACCCATGATTTATGCTAAAATGGATATGATATTATGCAAACTAATAAAACATGATATTATGCTAAAAATGATCTAATTATGCTATTGCTAAACTAATCTAAGCTAAGATTATGCTAAAAGATAAAAACCATAATTCATATATGAACTAAGATGGATGCATGGAAGCCATTAATGGATGTTCTAAGCTATTATGCAATTAAAATGAATTAAAATAAGCTAAAAGTGAATAAAATATGAGTGTGGATGCAAGTTAATTCAACAACATAAGTGTGCAATTGAAAGATGGATGAGATTTCAACAACATGAGTTTGCTTTGAAAAAGATGGATCCATTTCAACAACAATATAGGAGAGCAAATGAGGAATGGAGGGATGAGATAGAAAATCTTAATCAACGGTTTAGGATGAAAGGAAGGAGAGGCACTTATCAAGGATTCTCATCAATGAATGAGAATGGAAGATCACATGGATCAAGGAAATGATCAAGGGTTTACATTTGCCTCAAACAAACACACTTTTGACCTGCACACATAGGTCAAAGGTAACTTGTTCAAAAGATTAAAAGATAACCTATAAGTCAAGTTACAAGGTAGCTTGCATTTGAAGCTAAGTAAATATCCCTTTTTCAAATGATGAAGGAATAAGAATATTCTCTTGGAATATTCCTATGGATGAGGATAAAGACATTTTGCAAATTAAAACAAATTTTTAATTGTGCAAAAAGGGGATAAGGAATGTTCCATGAGAATATTCCCTTTGATTAGAAGAAAGTTAGTTTAATTGTTAAATAAATAAGATTTAATTTATGCAATTTAAGGGATTTGGAGGAATTAAATGATTTTCATTAAATTAAATTTTTTAATGAATGTGGAAAGGTAAAATGACATTTAATTAAATAACTTGGGGTTATTTAATTAAATTAGAAGACTTAGGGGATTAAATTAAATATGTTGATTTATTTAATTTAATTAGATGAAATGTTAGTATGAAAGGGGGTGAATTAACCCGATTAAATTTAATTAGGTTAATGGATGGAAATGATGAAATTAATTAATTAGCTAGGCTAATTAAATCAATTTAAGCGAAAAGATGGATTTTAGAGGAAATGATGTTAGTAAATTTGTCTTGAGTGTATGATATCGATTAGGACATTTTTTCAGTGTCTACAGAAATATGTTGAATAAATGTTTGATTCAATTAAATGCTTTATGATTTAGTATATGAAATATATAATGTGAATATGACATGTATGTGAGGTAAATGATGCATTGATTCAACTAACTACTATTATGGTGAACTAAGTTGAATGTAGGAACAAGATCAAGCCTCTGAAAGAGAGGGGAAGTATCACTCAGAAGAAGAACTTGGTCTAGTAACCTTTAAATTCGACCTTATTGAGCTTTCACACACTCAAACCCTAGTTGGTCTTAGTTAAGTCAAGTCAGTTCGGGTAATGGGTAAGTGATCTTCTGTTTTGATTATGAATGTTTATATTGAATTTTGATCTTATTTTATGAATGATTGTAATGAGGGATGTGATGAAGTCTTGAAGTTGTTTTGAAGTCTTTCCTTGAGTGTTTACTTGTATATTGATGAGATTGTGTGAGGGGGAAAATCATATATGCAAACAAGATTGAATGCAATTGAAATTAGAAAATAATATAAGATCAAGAACATAAATATAAGATCTAATCCTACACTTAATAAATGAAACTAAGTTATTAAAAACATATTAATCAATCCTACGATTATTGAATTGAATTCAAAATTGAAGAAAAGTGTTACCATCCCGTATCAGAGTGTATTCGCCTGATGTTGGATTGCTCGTACCAATGTGAAGCCTCCATAGTTTATGCACAAAAGTGTGAAGAATGACATTAATGTTGGTTGATTAGAGAAATGTTGAAGCTCTAAGGTGGTTGTGAATGTCGGAAGTACTTTGTTGTGCAAATGATGTTGGCTCTTCGATCCCTTTTTTGTGAGGAAAGATGTTTGTTATATAGAAAATGAGATTTGAAATGAATGATCATGATTAAACAATGTTGCATCAAGATTGATGATCGAAAGGTGTTGAGAGGATTTAGACATGAGAATATTGTGCAAAAGAGATTGCACAATTTGTGTGATTGAGAAATAGATTGGCTAGTTAGGATTTAGATTGATCAGTCAGGATTTAGATTGATCTGTCATGATTTAGATGGCTTAGTTAGGAAATTGATGGCTTAGTTATCAATTTAGATTGATAAGTCAACAAATTAGATGGCTCAGTCAACAATTGTAATTTTCTCAATCAAAAAGTGGGTGAGGAAAATTGATTAATTGATTTAATTAATTAATTCCTTTTTGGAGTTGAACGTGCAAATCAAGTTTGACTTTTACAAACAAAGTTGCATTAGTTTGATTTGATTTTTGATGAATGATTTGAATCGTTTGATTTAATTATTGAAATTTTGGAGGGAAAGTGTCGTAATTAAATTATTATAATTTAATAATTCAATTAATTTAGGGAAATAAGGTGATTTAGTGACGTAATTAAATAATTGATGTTATTTAATCAATCAGGATGAAATAAAGTGAGTTCAGGACTTCATTAAATAAATGATTTATTTAATTGGTCGAAATGATGAAAATTTGAATTAATCAAATAATTTCATTTTATTAAACTAATAGCAAAAATAGGTTTTTTAGGACTTTATTAAATAAATAAAATTTATTTAATTAGTCAAAAATGATGAAAAAGCGAATTAATTAAATAATGTTGTTTCATTCAATTAATAGAGGAAATTAGGGTTTTGGATGTTGTTTTGATGTTGTGTGGTGTTGTGTGATGTTTACAGGATGTTTGCGGGGTGTTGCGGGGATGTTTCATGATATTGTTTACAGTGTGTGATAGGTGTTAGGTTAATTTTATATGTCTACATTTTCCCCCTCTTTGATACAATGTATTGGTTGCTTTGTTTCAAAGATTCTATTTTTTTAAGATCAGTTTTTTGAAAAAAAAATATGCCCCACCGTGCCCTGATGTTCAATGGAATGATGGAAAATTCTATGCCCCACCATGCCCTAGTGTTTAGTGGAATGATGGTAGGACTTTGTGCTACACCCTCGAGAGTTTGGCCAAAATTTTTGAGTTTGAGGTTAGGGTCACGATATTGTTCTACTTTAGTTCAGATGTGTTTAGGGTGAAGAATTAGGTCTATAGGTCCCTCATTGTTTGTTTCGTTGTTTCCTGAATGTCCTAATTTGAACGTAGGAAGGTTCCCTAAGTAAACATTAGGGTTTCCTAGGTAAAATTAGGGTTTTGTGAGGGTTAATATAGGAAATTATGCTTCTAATTGGCTCATTTGTGTTTTGATCTTATAGATAATTCTTGTCTCTAGATTTCCCATTATGTCAGTTGTCGAGGATAAATGCCAAGGATTCAGTGAGCCCCACATCATTCAAACTTGGTTCGGGAGTTCGAATGACCCACATGAATTGGTGGCCTAGTATGTACCTTGTCACTTCTCATTTTTGTCTTGTTATGTTCTCATATTGCATGTACAAAGTTTCTTGAGTCAATAGAAAAGTTCTTGTGATTTCAAAGCATCTACATCATTTTTCTTGCATTTGCTAGGTTAGAAGCTCACACTTGACCTTAAAACCCTCACCCTTTCAATAAAACCTCACCTTTGATCTAAAACCTTGTATTTTTTTCATGCACTTGCTATAAACGCTCTCTTCTACTCTAAAAATTTGCATTTGATTGTTGTTTTACCTGTTTCCTCACACTTGCTAAAGATCCTTGCCCTTGCTATAAACCTGTGCATTTGATTTTCTCGCCCTTGCTCTGAAACCTCACCCTTGCTTTAAAAACTCACTTTTGTTTTCTATTTTCTGAGCATCTGCTCTAAACCCTTGTATTTGACTTAAACTCTTACATTTGCTCTAAACTATTGCACTTGACTTAAACTATTGCATTTGCTTTTAACATTTACTCTGAATCCTTGCATGTTCTTTTGTTTAATTCAAACCTTGCTAGCATTTGCTTTTTTTCATCCTAAATTTCATTTTCCATTGTGTTTTGTGTCATTTCGTGTTGCTTTACATTTTCAGAGTGAAACCCTAACATCATGGGTTAAAATAATTGCAAGGGGTCCTCAAACCATTGCAGCCAAGGGAGAGACGACCTCGAGACCTGTTTGATCTGATTGCCCATTTCAATGTTCTAGAGTGAGACTTTCTAGATGTAGTTAGACTATGTTATATCTGTTACATTCCTCCCATTCAGATTCACACAATGATGATGACCGTGCTCATGGAGCGGTGGCATTCAAAGACATCCTCGTTTCATTTTCCTATAGGAGAGGTGACTATTACCCTCAAGGATGTGTGGAGGATAGTTTTCCTTCCTATTCATGGTGAGCTTGTTACATATCATGTTTGATGCAGCACCCGTGCTATGTGGTGTTTGTTAGGTATTAGACACTTGGAGGCATGCCAGTTAGAGATTGATTTGTTCGAGTTTTATGGTAGTGCAGACCCTGTTTTGCTTGTCTTATGTGGTTTGATTTAAGGACTAGTTGTTCTTGATACGAGAGGTAGAAATTTTACTATGGGTTGGGGCATATGCATTGAGAGTATGTTTCTATCATGGGATGAGGTATGCTTGGGGTCCATGTCTTCTTGTGCACCTTTACAAAGATATGCATGAGGTTGTGTATCGGGGCAAGAAATCTATTTCTATAGGTGTTTCTCTTTTGCATGTTTGGGCCTGGGAGCACATTGTAGTTGCTCCACCTAGATGGGATACAAGATTGTACTCTTGATGATCCGTACTCACATCATTATGGAGATTCCATGCACTACACCTTGCTCAGGGATCTTCCTTATTGTCGCTATGTTTTCGATGAGATGCCAAGTTTTTTGTGGAGACCTTATATGGGCTGTGAGGCATGGCTGGAGGATCTAGATCATCTTATTTACTGTCAACATACTAGATGGTTGATTGGTCATTCTTATTCTATGCTAGAGCATTACTTACTAGACATAGTATGTCATCAGTTTGGAGAGAGACAGGACTGGGTTCCTGATGCTTATGAGGCTCGGTTCAGTCAGACTACTAGGGAGTTTCATGTATGGGGTCTTTATGCAGATATAGATATTGTTGTTGTTGAGTTTAGAGCACTTGCCCCAGTTGGTTGGGGTTGGATGGTTGGTTTAGCAGATCCAAGTACTACTCTTGATTATGATTAGTGGTGGGATGTAGGCCATTGAGGCTCACTGATCCTGGAGGTGATCTTGCTTTGGGCAGAGCAGGTATTATAGTTTTTCATGAGTGATAGCGCATTGAGGTTCTTACAGAGTAGTTGGATAGGGACTGAAGTGATGGGGCACAGGATGGTCAAGATGAGCACATGCCTCAGGTATAGGGTCATGGATAGGTTCTGGGTCCTCCTCACCACCTAGGGATGGAGATATACTATTAGCTCAGATGACTATTGCTAGAGACACAGAGGTAATGCGGTGACAGGATGTGGAGGCTTAGATAGAAATTTTGAGGGATGAGCAAGATAGTGAGAGTGGTCTATGACATGATGCAGAGGCTTAGGTCTAACTACTTACAACAGAGAGATACTCTCAGGATAGAGTGTGATAGTTTTAGAGCAGAGCAAGATTGTTTTTTACAGATGTCCACCTATTTTTTAGACTTTATATGATGCTATTGTTCCTAGGACTACTCGTTGTCCATGGTTCAGAGAGCCTAGTGCTATGAGTGATGGCAGTGGTGGTGGTGGGTTAGGTGATCAGTCTGTGAGATAACTAGATCCTTTTGGTGGTCCACAACCTAGTCTATAGGGTTTTTTCCTTCCTACCAGGGTCTTACTTATTGTACTTGATCTTTATGCTATTTATAGCTTAGAGACCTATTATAGACATGTGTTTTGTATATATATTCATCGGCCTAGTCGAGGCCTCATATATATGTTATGATTTTGTATTACCCTATCACACTTGTTTCACTGATGATGATGTACTTATGGAATCCCCCTTTTGATGATATATATGAGATATACCTTCTTTGATTTAGCTTCATTTTATGCTTCATGGATGACGATATATGATGATGTATGTTTATATGTTTTTTGTGCTTTTTTGATGTATGCATATGATGTGGATGGATGAATCATACTTTGTTTCATATGATGTTTTATTATGGATGATCAATATACCATTGTGATATATGATGTTTATGTGGTGTTGATATATGATGGATGAATGCCCCATACATGATACATGATGTTTTTATTGGTTTATTATCATCATGATATGTACTGATGAAATTGTGAATGCAGGATGGATGTGGTACTAATGATGTTTCTATGCAAGATGGATGTTAAGTTAGAATAAATATTATGATGATGGATAGAAATTGTGATGTTGTTAGTAGTGATGAGTTGCTTTCGCTTTTCTTGGAGACTTCACAGTTTTTAAATAATCCTGTTTGACGTAGCAAATAGATACAATGCACTAGGGTATTAATGACCAAGGTGACTTTGTATCCATTGTGTGGAATTTGACTCTACAAATAAAGAGTATTTTTTCTCATACCACACATACAAAAACTTTGTTTAAAGTATATATTCGGGTTGTGTTCAGGATTTTTCAGACCAGTCACACAGAGAGGTATAGAACACCTAGCATGCGACTGATTCATGAATTATTTCAACACAACTTTCATATACTTAATAAAGCAATTATTCACCATGGTAGTATTACAAAAATATCTTACAAGCAGTAAATTGAAATGACACCCAATTGCCCCCGTTCCTTATTCTCTAAATCCTTATGGACATCCTCGAGAGATCTTGGAATGAGTCAATAAAAAGGCATAAAAATATGACTACAAAAAGATAAAAAAAAAGTTGCAGTATCACTTGCCATATCTATTTGAGGTTTCAAGACTATTATCCATTGTTGATAATGTCTATCGTAGGAACATATTTGTTAAGGCATATCTCAGGATGTTCTTGGTGAATTGTCAAAATATATGTAGTTGATACTTGGCTTTGTTTATGTCTGTTTTGCGATCAAATCTTTGTGATTGTTTTCTTTGAAAGTTCTATTTTTGATATTTTCTTTGTTTCTTTCTTTGTTTTGTTAAAAGGGTGAAGATGGCGATTTTCTTATTATGGGTGAAAAGTTTATTGCGAATTGTGATGATGGAGTGAGTCTTTTTGTTTTTTATGATGCTATTTTTGTTGTTTTCAAGGGACTAACCTAGGGCCTCAGTGGCTCATCAAAGATAAGCCTTGCTTACATTGTACACACAGAGGCTCGTAGTTGGCTTGGTTTGACTATTTTTGACCTTTTCTATTTTGTGAATATTTTTGGGATTTTGTATTTTTGATTGTTTTTGAATTTTTGTGTTTTTTGAATGTTTTTGGAATTTGAATATTTTTTGACTAAGTTGAATAAAGCATGATAGAAACCTAAGGGGACTAACCTAAGGCCTCAGGGGCTGATAATATTTTCCTACATTGTACATGTAGAGACCACGTAGTTCGATCATTTGACTCAAAGCATAAATTTTTTTTTAGGATAAACAATACTTGGATTGATATTCCACTTCTGTGTCTAGAGGATATGTTGCAGGAAATCTACTTGAACTAGCTGTGGGTTTCAAGAAAATGTTGATATCTTAGACTATTTGAGTGAAGGAATAATCCAACAATGTTGTTTTGCTTTTGAATGTTTTCAAATGTTTTTGATTTTTGTTATTTTATGGATGTTTTTGTTATTTTGTTGTTTTGACCATGATAGGATGCTCAAAGATATAATCCATGACGAGCTTCGGGAAGTTGTCTCCAGCTTGAGACAAGACAAATTTCCTAAATCAGTATCAAGCCATGGTTGGACACATGTTTTATTATGAGGTGAATGGGTGGATGCTGTGGGGAGCATCAATAGATAATGATGCAAGTCTTATTAAAAAATAGCACCTGTTTTCCAGGTTTTCACTATGGTACCTATTCTAGAAGTGCCACAAAGTGGTTTTCACTCAAAGAACACTTTATTTCTCTTTACTATTTTCTTTCTTTTTGATTTTTTGTATTTTTTATCCTTACATTTTTTTTGGATTTTTACCATTTTGCTTGGGGTAGCATTGTTGAAAATTTGGATTGATATTTCACTTTGTTTTTTTCTAGAGGATATGTTAAAGGAAAGCTTAATTGAACTAGCTATGAGGTTCAAGCAACTATTGATATCTTGGAATTAGGAGTGAAGGAATAATCCACGTTGTTGGTATCTTTGAAGGTTACCTTTGTAGTGCGTTGGTGGTACACCTTGTGGTCGGGACAAACTATTTCAAAGGTTACTTTGATAGTGCTAAGATATTAAAAACTTGGATTGATATTTCATTTTGTTTTTCTAGAGGATATGTTGCAGAAAAGCTTACTTGAACTATCTGCGAGTCCCAAGTAATTGTTGATATCATAGATGTTTGAGTGAAGGAATGATCCTAGTGGTTTGTTTGATTTTGATTTCTAACAAGTAGGATGAAAATAATGGATGAGGGACTATATGACTTATCTGGTTTTCCAATTATTTCATTCTAGCAAAGATCCTATAAATAGCTTTAGTTTGTTTTTCCCAATTGTCAGTAGGATAAAGCAATATCACTACTTTCTGAGAAAATGTACAAGACTGTGAGAAAAAGTGGTTAGATTTACAAGTACAACAAAAAATGTGTCAAGTGCTCAGGTTTCAGAGAAGCAAGTGCGAGCTGGGAAAGCAAGTGCAACTGTTGTGTGTTTATGTCAAATGCAATGCATACTTAGGAAAAAGCGAGTTTCTTTAGGCAAATTTAAGCATCTTGGAAGCAAGTGCACCAATTTCTTAGAAGCAAATGCAAGAAAATAAAAACAAGTGTGCGGGTCTTGTAGCAAGTGCTATGTTTCTGTCAAATGCAACTGATTTTCATTAGTGAAGTTTTTGAAACAAAGAGAAAATGCAATGGAATTTTGGCAACTGCTCAAAAAATGTGACAACTGCTCCAAAATTTTGTGCAGAGGTGGTATCTGTGTGTTTTGTTTCCAGTTTGAGCAATCTTTCTCTAAATTTTTGCAAGTATAAGTTGGTATCTTCCTTAATTTCTCTGTGTTTGGAGTATGGCAAGTGATACAACAACACTTGGATTGACTCAAAAAGCATGGAATTGTGTGACCTTCATGTCTATAGATTAAGTTGTGAAATCACGACACCCAAGTCATAGTTCCCAAATGTTTACTTTGATCAATTCCACCTGAAATAAAAGCTTGAATATTCAAAAACTTTAAGGAAAATCATTTCAAGGAGTGCAAATATAGGGATTCTCTAATAAACATACACTAAGTGAAAGGGTTTGTGGTTCAACCATCATGTTCAGTGTTTGTTTGGATGTGTTCTTTTTTAGATCAAGCACAAAGTTTGATGTCAAATTGTTTTGAATGTATTTGGCAAGTTTAACATAAACAAGCAATTAAAAACCTAGTGGATAGAAACCATTCTTTTAGGTAGGCTTGCCTCATGCTCTGAAGAGATGATTTTACATGCAACTTATGGCACGGGCTTGTAGTCGGACTTGGCAAGTAACTTCTCAGAAGTAAATTTTGATGCACCACTTTCAAAGAATGTTTTTGGATAAAGGGGTAGCTTCTAAAACAATTTGAATCTTAGAAACATTCTAGGGATATTATTTTTGGGCCCCTATACATGCAATTTTTTGCTTCAATTAAGAAGCCTCCCAACCCTTGTAGGTTTTTATGCATCACGAGGATACTGAGGGAGAATATGTTGGTATAGGCCAATAACACTCGGTAGGATGATGAAATTTCCTCACACCAAAAAATTATTTATATAGTGGTCCAAAATGAAAGTATAACTTGGGTCACCTATGAGTTCTTAAATGCGAGATGTTTCTTAATAGGCATTCCCTCTAAAAAGGCATGCTTGAAAATAAAGGTGCAAAGTTCAAGATGTTTTTGCTCACCCAAGATCGCCAAAAGGTGCGAGGGGAGAAGAAAACCATCTAGCTTGCTAATCACTGAACACACAACATACACTTCATAACAATTTGACTCTTTTTAAACACCTCGAGCGATGTTATCCCCAAAAATATGTGTAGTAAAAAAGTGTAACTTGTTCTTTTTAATTGCACCAATATGAAGTTTTTGGGATATCATTCATTTAAGATAGCAATGGTACAAGATAAAAAGAATAAATTGTTCATTTTTAAACCTAAATTTGGGTGTTTCTAAGAAATCAATCTTGGTCTTTAACTTGGTCAACAAAAGTAAAAACGAGCGTGCGTCAACAAAATAAATCATTTTTTTGTGTTTGTTCTTTTTATGCACTAAAATCAAAGTTCTTAATTATGAAAACTTGGAAAGAGTTCATTCCTAGATGCACCTTAATTGAAATGTTTGTTCTTTTTATGCACTAAATGACAATTCCTAACTTAGAAAAACTTGAAATGGTCCATTTTAAGAGCACCAAAATGAAAGGTTCATTTGTGTTGTTCTTTTTAAAGCACCAAATACGAGTTCCTATTTTAAGAAAGCTTTAAATGGTTCAATGTTTAGTAACACCAAAGCAAAGTGTGCATTTGTCTTTCTTTTTAAAGCACCAAATGACAATTCTTATTTTAAGAAAGCTTGAAATGGTTCATTTTAAGAGCACTAAAAACAAAGTTTGTTTGTTCTTTTTATGCACCAAAACAAATATTCCCAACTTTAATAAAAATGTTTTGTAGATTAGGAGTGCTTTGACCGTTTGTCTTCCCTATAGAAAACAAGTTAATTTATTTCAAACCCTGCATACAAAATTTTATCACCTATTACACATTAAAAAACAAGCATATGTTAGCAAGAAATCAGTTACAAACTTGCAGGTCCCATGCACATGTTTGTCAGAGCAAATGATCATAAATCATAGTCAAATGCACCCCTGTTAGAGAGAAAATGCGTAGGTTTAGAGCAAGTGCGCCCTTGTTAGAATAAAATGCTCAAAAAAATTTCAAATGCGTAGTTCTTCGTGTCAGATGCATGGTTTTCAGTGGCAAGTGCTCGACTTTCTTGACAAGCAATTGCAATTTTTTTTGGGACAGTGTGTGAAAACTTCTTCAAATGCGATTTTGGGACCCGCAACTTTAAAAATGGCTCGTAGAAATGTTAGTGTATGGGACAAGGGTCCCATCGGGTGTGCCATAATTTGTGAGGGGGAAAATCATAGATGCAAACAATATTGAATGCAATTGAAATTATAATCTAATCTAAGATCTAATCCTACACTTACAAAATGAAACTAAGCTATTGAAAACTTATTAAGAAATCCTATGATTACCGAATTGAATTCAAACTGAAAGAAAAGTGTTACCATCTTGTATCAGAGTGTATTCACTTGATGTTGGATTGCTCATAGCACTACTAAGCCTCCATAGTTCACATGCAAAATCTTGAAGAATGACATTAATGTTGGTTGATCGAAGAAATGTTGAAGCTCTAATGGTGGTTGTGAATGTCGGTAGTACTTCGTTGTGCAAATGATGTTAGCTCTTTGATCCCTTTTTTGTGAGGAAATAGGTTTATTATATAGAAAATGAGATTCAAAACGGACGATCAGGATTAAACAATGTTGCATCAAGATCGATGATTGAAAGATGTTGAGAGGATTTAGACATGAGAAGAATGTGCAAAGTAGATTGCACAATTTGTGTGACTGATAAATAGATTGGCTATTTAGGATTTAGATGGCTTAGTTAGGAAATTGATGGCTTAGTTAGTAATTTAGATTGATTAGTCAACAAATTAGATGGCTCAGTCAACAATCGTAATTTGCTCAATCAGAAAGTGGGTGAGGAAAATTGATTAATTGATTAAATTAATTAATTCCTTTTTGGAGTTGAATGTGAAAATCAAGTTTGACTTTTGTAAATAAAGTTGCATTAGTCTGATTTGATTTTTGATCAATCATTTGAATAGTTTGATTTAATTATTCAAAATTTGGAGGGAAAGGTCGTAAATTTTTTCTTAGACTGCAGGAATCAAGTAGCATGAAGGTCGTAATTAAATTATTATGATTTAATAATTCAATTAATTTAGGGGAATAAGGTGATTTAGTGACGTAATTAAATAATTGGTATTATTTAATCAATCAGGACAAAATAAAGTGAGTTTAGGACTTCATTAAATAAATGTAATTTATTTAATTGGTCAAAATGATGAAAATGTGAATTAATCAAATAATTTCATTTTATTCAATTAATAGCAGAAATAGGTTTTTCAAGACTTTATTAAATAAATAAAATTTATTTAATTAGTCGAAAATGATGAAAAAGTGAATTAATTAAATAATGTTGTTTTATTCAATTAATAGAGGAAATTAGGGTTTTGGATGTTGTGGGATGTTTATGGGATGTTGCAGGACGTTGCGAGATGTTTCAAGATTGTTGCAGGATGTTTCAAGATGTTTCGAGATGTTGTTTACAGTGTGTGATGGGTGTTAGTTCAATTTTATATGTCTACAAAAATATATGCATTTAATGTATATATATGTATATATGTGTGTGTCTTGGTAAACTCATACATGTGAGTAAATACATACATGAGTATACATAGTAGACGTACCTACACATGCTCATGGACGAATTATTCATATGCATGGGAATATCAATGGGACTAAGTGACATATATATATGTATATATACATTCCATGTATAGATGATGATTGATAAAATTGTGTATTTAAGTGTTTTATAAAGATATTAAAATGGAATTACGTATATATATTAATATATATACTTATATACAATCATATATATAGATATATACATAATACTATTCTTTATATTTATATATATAATAAAAATGTGTTTGTTGATAAAATATATTTGATAAACTTATAGAATGAATGTATATATATTGATATATACATATATGTATATATACACTTCAATAGATAAATGTATATATATACATATATTTATATTTATATATATATACATATATTTATATATATATATATATATACATATATATATATATACATATATATATATATGTATATATATATATATTTATATATATATATACATATATATATATACATATATATATATATATATATAAATATATAAATATATATATATACATATATTTATATATAATATGTATAAATATACTTCAATATATACATATATTTATATATAATATGTATAAATATACTTCAATAGATAAATGTATATATATACATATATTATATATATATAAATATATATAAAATATAAATATATATAATATATAAAAAATATATATAATATATATATAAATATATATATAAATATATATATATATATAATATGTATATAATATATATATAAATAAATGTATATATATATATGAATAAAGCTATTGATATAATTCCCAAGCGCATAAATAGCGCTAATTATAATTTTTATCATTATGAAGCAAAGCACATATGGTAACATATGACGCATAAAGAATATAGCACATAAAGTATATGGCACAACATTTAGAGGAAATAAGCCAACACATAAAGTCTTTAGAGACCAAGTCAAAGCATGAAACAAAGCACGTATGAGATAGTGCTGCTGTGTAAACATTTTAGAATGTAGTTAATGCTATTTAAAGAAACCTGTAGAATATGTCAAGCTCGCGACTCTGAAGGTGGCACCAAGTATTAAGAGGTGGAACCATATTTGCTTGAGGTTGGAATGTAAAAGAAGTTTTTGAATTCGTATAAACCTATAAATAAGTGTTTAGACTCAGTCAAGTACAAACTTGGCAACATTTTGTAATGGAATTCAAATTAGGAAACCTATTTTGAGCTTGTTGTCCTAAATATCAAGTTGACTCAACCATTTGCATGGAGAGGACTGTCATGTGTTGCAAACCCGTGAGTGAGCCGTTGCATGAGGATGAAAGGTGGAATAAATACTTGTTTGTAGACTTCAATTTCTCACAAATTAGTACAAATAGAGGCGCCCATTGTATCAATTGTTACACTTATCATTCTAATTTTCTTTGTGTTATTCTATTACAAATTTTGTGAGAGTGAATTGAGAATTGTAAGATAGTAAGAGTTGCTTGTTATTTTATATTGTTTTGTTGAGAGATCTAGAGAGAAGATAGTAGAGGTATTTTGGTTGTTCATAGTGGAAGTAGCAATTGATCTTGAGCCATCAAGCTAGGAGGGAAGATTATTTAGTTAGAGATTTAAAAAGGCATGTTGATTTTTTCTCCCTTGTTATTATGTTGGAAATTTTGTTTATTATGATGACATGTTAAAAACATTGTCTTTTAAGTGTTTGATGCTTGCAATTCTTTTGAAAGATCTTTGAATGTCTCTTGTTTTGGTAAACCTTTCTTTTGGGTTTATTTGTATATAATTATTATACTATAGAAGGGGTTTTAATGTGCTTGTATACTATTAATACTATTCATAGAATGTTGAAACTATACATATTTTGGCAATGCTCTAGGTGCATAGCATAAGATAGAGTTATACTATGGAATTTATTGCATGTCATTTGAAATAATTCAATGGGAAGGTTATTATTGGGGTTAGGATAAATCCACGTGAAAGGGGATAACCTTAGAATAGAATAATAATGGTCAATACAAATCGAGCAATGGTAGTGGTGATTTAGAAGACCTCACTCAAAGTTACTGGGTGATGAGTCTTTGGCCAAAGTAGTGTAGATAGCCACTATCTATACTGTTAGTTCACTATGTGATCCAATTTACATTCTAGTATGGGGTAATCATATATGATGTAGTAGACATTATGATAGCACTAGATTTATAAGACACACCACTATACTCAAAAAAGGCTATTTGAAGGATGAGGTTACCAAAGTAATCTCTTCATCGAAGAGTAGGGCCATCTACCAATTACGTAGATGTGCGGGGGACCGTAGTTCATCCATGGTTGGCAAAAAAGCACTTGATTGATGCTTCTCCTCATGCAGTTGGCAACCGGGATTTTGGAGAAGGACATTTTGGACCATTTGTATTTCTAGTTCTTGTAAGCTTGTTGAAGCAATGTATGTAATCATGAGCCCATCTATATGGAAATTGTAATCTAAAATATTATCTTGAATATATTTATGTAAAGTTAAATCATACTTATATTATTGGAATGATTCTTTGAATATGTAATGAAATTTTTTGGATAAAGTTATATTTCAAATGATGCATTTATTATTGAATAGAAAAGATTTTTTTTTACTGGTTTACATTAGACGCATAGTTAATTACATGTGGGTAAAACTTAGTATATTTACTAGAAAGAGCAATGGGCATGTTACATGTGGTATTAGAGCTACCAAGTTCAAATTTGGAACCTATCTGCTCGCTATGTTTCCAATCCAAAATTATGTGAATCTACTATTTGAAAAATATTGTGCTAGGATGGTGCATCTTAGGATGATTTCAAGAAGGAAAGAGAAACCCTTGTTTGTACCATTGAGGGAACTAATTATGACAACACCATTTGGCTAAGCGATACTGAGACATTCAGTCAGACCATTTCGCTTATTAGTCAAGAGAAGCGAATGATGAAATATGGTGCCAACTTCAACTACTTATCTCCTATCTCTCTGGAAAAATCAGACTCCTTGTCACTTTCCAGGGATATGCCCTCAGAATGTAGTGTTAGTCCTGTCATGATATTTAGGGATCCTAGAGTTCTTCCCTTAGTAGAAGTCATTGTAATAGCAACAAGTGGTGAATCAGAGGGTTATGTACCTCAAAAATATGTGTTTGAGGAAAAATTTGAGGGTTATTATCCTTTCGAAGATAAAAATGAGCAAAAATCTAAGGGTTATACCCCATGAAGTTATGTATCAGAAAGTGAATCAGAGGGATATACTCCCTTATACTATCTAAATATTCATTGTATGTAAACTCAAGGAAAATGAAATTACTTTTTGATTATAATAAAACTCTTGTTTTGGAAAAAATTATGAACGAGTTCTTTAAATATAATTTCCTATTTGAATGCTAGATCTTTCTAGAATATTGTTAGCATTGAGTAAACCTTCATAGACCTAATTGAAATGAAACCTTCAGGTATAACTATTCTTGGAAAAATGGTTAGGACATGAACTAACTTTGGGGAAAGTCAAGAAGTAGGTCAAGGCATTGAGAATGCCAAAGCTAAGTTAGACTGTATTTTGGCTATCATGGATGAAACTAGAACAAGAATAGAACAACTTGAACAAGAAGTTAGGGGAAAGGAAAGAGTGGATCAAGAAGTCCCAAATGATGAAGAGGAAGAAGTTCCCAACAATGAGGAAGAAGGGGAGGATTCTTGTAACTATAATAATCTAGTGATCAAGAGAGTGATAGGTCACAATCATATTCCAAGGGGACCAAAAGGAAGTGTTTGGAAAATGAGTTATCACATGACGAGGAAGATCACACCACAAAAATTTGAGGGTAGTGCTATTGTAGATGCAGTGAAAGCATGGCTTACAAAAACAAAGAAGTATTTCAAAATCAGAAATTACTCTGAGGTCACTAAAGTTGCATGGGGAGAATTTTAGTTGGCTGGTGAAGCATCCAACTAGTGGATGAGTAAGAAAATGGAGTTAGGGCTTAGTTCTCTAAGTCTCACATGGAAAAAGTTTGCAAATATTTTCCATAAATGATGGTTTCCCCAACTCTTCTATGAGCAAAATCTCATTGACTTCTAAAACTTGAGGTAGGGTGACTCCTTAGTGAATGAGTATTGTCCAAGAAGTTCACTTGACTTCTAAAGTACGTACCTATGTACCAGAAGGATGAGATATTTCATATAATAAAGTTTATCATGGGTCTAAATGTGCAAATTGTTGGTGAGGTATATGTTCATGGTCCAACTACCATGGATTTATTGTACGAGAAGGAAATTAAGCAGGAACAAAGGCTTAAGTCTATCTCAAACTACCAAGAGAGGAAGAAAAAGAAGCTCGCTTGGATGTAGAACAATCAAACTCCAAGGAATCCTAGTGAAGGGAAAAGTTATCAAAATCAAGGGGACAAGGTACCTCAAAATAATTAAAGTGAACCAAGGAGAGATCAAAGAGGAAACAACAACAATTTTAACAAAAACTACAAACATAATGTTGGTGGAAATGAAAGTAATTCTGGAAGACCTATGAAAAGCAGAGGACCATTGAAGGGATGTTTTACATGTGGTGGGGAACAATATGTGAGTAATTGTCCAAGAAAACCATCTGAGACACAACCACATGATAATTCTCTTCCACCTCAAAAATTTGTATTCCAACAAAGGATTCATGTTGTTGTGGATAATTGGTAAGCAGAGTACTAGATAGCTCTTGTAGAAGTTTCAGGTACTTTGTTTGTAACTCCCATTTTAATTTTAATAAGTATTGGTGTAATAATTTTTTTTATTTCTCCTAGATTAACAAGTCAAATGTCTTGAAAAGATGGCTACATGAAAAAGTCCTGGGTTGTGGAATATGCAAACCAGACAAGAGCTGAAGTGATTCAATATCTATTCAAGGCAAGAGTTGAACTTCCAAGTTTCTCAATAGAAGTAAATATGTACATAGCTCCCTTACTTTCTTATGATGTCATCTTAGGGATGAATTAGTTATGTAAACATAGGGCTAAGGTAGATTGTCATGCTAAAATAGTTGAACGCTTAGATGGTATAGGTAACCAAGTGTCTTTGCAAGGAACACCAAGAGAGGTTAAGTTACGATAGATATCTGACATGTAGATGCATAGGGAAAAGAAGAAAGGTTGTCAGCTCTTTGCAGTAAAAATGGAAAAAAATTGAAGAATGTAAGGAATTCATTTATCAAGATGATTAGTATATTATGGACCTCAAGGCTCTCAAGATGTTGAAGAAGGTGAAGTATTAGAATCAGGAGCAATATGAAAAAATATCCTATTTTACAAAAGTTGTGGATGTATTTCTAGAAGAATTACCTAGATCAGCACCTAAGAGGATATTTGATTTCTCTATCGACATAGTACTAGGGTGGGAACCTATATCAAAAGTATCTTATAAGATGATCACAACTAAACTGATGGAGTTAAAGGAAAAACTAGAAGAATTGTTGTCTAAAGGATTGATAAGACCCAGTGTTTCACCCTAGGGAGCACTAGTGATCTTTGTAAAGAAGAAGGATGGTACACTACACTTATATATTGATTATCAATTTGTTAATAAAGAAACAATAAAGAGAAAGTATCTATTGCCATATATTGATGATCTTTTTGATCAGATGCAAGGAGCGGTAGTATTTTCAAAGATTGATCTACATTCTGGATATCATTAACTTAGAATCAAGGATGAAGATATTTACAAAACTACTTTCAAAACTAGATACAAACATTATGAGTTCACAGTTCTACCATTTGGACCAACGAATGCACTAGAAACATTCATGAACCTAGTGAAAAATGTATTTAGAGACTATTTAGATAAGTTTGTGTTGGTCTTCTTGGATGCCATCTTAATTTACTCCAAGAATAAAGAAGAACATCTCAAGCATCTAGAAATTGTTCTCCAACGATTGAGAGAGAAAAATTTATACAAAACTCTCAAAGTGTACCTTATTCCAAAATAAAGTATAATATTTGGGTCACGTAATCTTAGTAGATGGTATTTCAATTGATCCAACGAAGATAAAAGAAGTGTTGGATTGGCTGGTGCCTAAGAATGTGCCAAAAGTTATAAGTTTTATGGGTTCGACTGGGTATTACCATAAGTTTTTCATAAAATTTTCAAGGATAGATTTTCCCATCACATCATTGCAAAGGAAGGGAACTAAGCTAGAGTGGTCTAAGAAGTTTCAAGCAACATTTGAACAAGTTAAAGAAAGATTGACCATAAAACCAATACTAAAGGTATCGGATCCAAATGGTAACTTTGTAGTTATTACAAATGCATCAAGAGAAGGATTGGGAGGAGTATTAATGGAAGGGAAATTCATAGCTTATGAATCTAGGAAATTGAATCCCTATGAAAAAAATTATGCTTTGCATGATTTAGAGAGAAAAAATTGTCCATGCATTACAGATGTGGAGACATTATCTATTGGAAAAACCATTTGAGTTGAAGAATAATCACGATGGTCTAAATTATTTGTTTACCCAACCCAATCTGAATGCATGACAAAGGAGATGGTTGGAGATGATATCTGACTATGATTTCAATATTAGTTATATCAAGGGAAAATAGAATCAAGTTGTCAATGCCTTAAGTCACAGGAGGCATATCTCCTCTATGATACCAATTCAAATTGACTTAAAGGAACAAGTGTTGCAAAATCTAAAGGTGATGAGTTCTATGAACAAGTCAAGCAAGTACTCTTGGACAATTCACAAGATTGAAGGTATGAGGGTTATCACTTTGAACCTAATGGATTATTGAGATTTAAGGGAAGAATTTATGTACCTAATATTGAGGAATTAATAATCATGGTATGGAAAGAAGTTCACAATGCACCATATTCAAGACATCTAGGTGTAACAAAGATGTTAACCAATGTAAAGCTATTATATTTTTGGAAGGGTATGAAAGGAGATGTAGTTATATTTGTAGAAAGTTTCTTAGAGTGCCAAAGAGTGAAGGAAAAGAATCATCATCCTGTAGGTCTATTATATCCACATGAAGTTCCAAAAAGTAAGTGGCAAGTTATTAGCATGCATTTTGTGCAAGGTCTCCCTATGTCAAGGAATAAGCACAATGAAATTCTGGTAGTGGTTGACAAGTTGAGAAAAGTAGCTCACTTCATACCAAGGAATTTGAATGATGGAGCTCCTATAATAACATGAAATTTTATTCAAGAGATATTTAGATATTATGGGATTCTTGAAAAGATCATTTTTGATAGGGATGCTAGAGTAACATCTAGGTTTTTGCAAACTCTATTTTTTGCACTTGGAACAAAATTGAATATAAGTTCTACATATCATACAAAAATGGATGGACAAATGAAAAGGGTGAACCAAGTATTAGAAGATCTTCTAAGGATGAATTGTATGGATCAACAATACAAGTGGGAGGATTACCTACCTTTGGTAATTTTTTCATATAATAACTACTATCATTCTACAATCAAGATGACACCATTTAAAGCATTATATGATAGGAAGTGTTGAAATCTATAAGCTAGCATAAGCTAGAAGATAAGATAAGCCTTGGGAAAGAGATGTTATTAGAAATGGACAACAAGTTGGAATTATTAGGCAGAGGTTAGTATAAGCTAATGATAGGCAGAAAAGTTATGCTGATTCTAAACATGTACCTAGGAATTTCATAGTAGGAGATAGGGTATTGTTGAGGCTAAGCCTCAAAAGAGTTCTATCATGTTTGGGAATTCATCTAAAATAGCTCCACACTATGTTGGAACTTTTGAAATTCTTGAAGAAATCAACCCTGTTATGTATAGGATTTCCTTACCACGAAATCTTGCTAGGATGCATAATGTCTTTCATGTATTGTATCTTAAGAAGTATATACCAAGAGATAACCATGTTATTGATTAGTATACTTTATAGGTGCAGGACCCAGGGGTGGTAATGATCGAGCCACTCAAGGTTATCAAAACATGTAAGCTTCACTTATGTAACTAAGAGGTTCTGCAATGCAAGGTCTAGTGGGATCAATATACAGAAGATTTAGGCACATGGGAAGACTACATTGAAATAAAAAAGAAGTTTCCACAAGTCTTGCTAGATTTTGAAAACTCTTGAAAACAATGATGTTTTGTGTTTTGTGCTTTATGTTATAATGATATTTGATACTTAAAAATCATCAAGGATGATGACTCACAAGGGGGGGAATATGTTACACCCCGTGTGTTATTATCTATTTACTATTACCTAGTTTGGTAAATTGCTTCAATAAATGTGAATGTGTTTTATTTATGGATTCTATTGGAAATATGTTGAATGAATGTTTGATTCAATTAAATGCTTTATTATTTAGTATATGAAATATATAATGTGAATATTACATGTATGTGAGGTATATGATGCATTGATTCTACTAACTATTGTTAAGGTGAACTAAGTTGAATGCAAGAATAGGATCAAGCCTTCTGAAGAGAGGGGAAGAATTACTCAGGAGAAGAACTTGGTATGGTAACCTTTAAATTTGGCCTTACTGAGCTTTCACACACTCACACCCTAGTTGGTCTTAGTTAAGTCAAGTTGATTTGGGTAATGGGTAAGTGATCTTCTATTTTGATTATGAATGTTCATATTAAATTATGATCTTGTTTTATGAATGATTGGAATGAGGATGTGATGATGCCTTGAAGTTGTTTTGAAGTCTTTCCTTGAGTGTTTACTTGTATATCAATAAGATATAAGCATTTAATGTATATATATATTCATATATGTGTGCGTCTTGGTAAACTCATACATGTGAGTAAATACGTACATGAGTATACATAGGTAGACATACCTATGCATGCTTATGGATGGATTACCCATATGCATGGGAATACTGATGGGGCTAAGTGATATATATATGTATATATACATTTCATGTATATATGACGATCGATGGAATTGTATGTTTGAGTGTTTTATAAAGATATTGAAATGGAATTGCATATGTATATGTACTATATATGTGTAAGTCAATATATTAACATATATACTTATATATAATTGTATATATATACATAATACTATTCTTTATATATATAATAAAAATATGTTTGTTAATAAATGTATTTGATAAACTTATGCAATGCATATATATTAATATATATACATATACATATATATCTATACTTCAATAGATAAATATGTATATATGGGTGATCTCACAATACTGGTTTATAATTTTTGGACAAACTGGACACTGAACTGATTTTTTTTTAACTAAATCTTCACTTTCGGGCTCTTATAGCGGCTAAACCGTGAGGAAGTTGAAGATGATGAAAACTAGTGATTTGTGAAGTTTTTTCTATAGATTCTAAATATTGTTTTTTCATTTTTTTTGGAATCAAATTGCACTTCTTTTTCCATCTCCTTCAAAAACTATCTTTTTTAAAAAATCAACATTTTTAAGGAGTGACGCTCACTGTATACAACATAACTTTTTTTGTATGAAGGATAAAATTCTAATTTTTTCGAATTTAGATTTTTAACTACGATATCTAGCACTTTCATTTGGTTTCATAATGTTTTATTAAATATTTTTTCTTAATCAAGTTTCAAAGTTGAACTAATTACAATTCAAACATAGGCAAACTGTATACAACATAAATTTTTTTGTATCAATACCCAACCCGAACATATTTTTCAAAATTTTATTTTGATAATCTGCTATTTTTCCAAATGTGCAAAACAATGAGCTTGATTTTCGGTGAAAAACCTATGTTTAATAAAATGAAAAAAACACATACATAATAAAACCAAAACATATTAAAATTATATTCGTTGGATAGGTCGTTCTAAGGATTACCATCTTCCAGTTGAGTCTGTGAAGTCTCCTCCATTTTCATCCACAACCGGAGCTTCGAAGGGAAAAAATCTGGAGAATGTTTGTGTCGGAGGGTGGGAAGGTGGGAAAAGGGGGGTTCGCTCGAACCCTGGTTCGTGTGAACTAGGGTTCGAGCGAAGCCCCCTTCCATAATGGAAAACGCGGGTTCCCACATTGAAAGGGGTTCGCTCGAACCCCCCAAAATGATTTTTTTTGAGTGGGGGCAGTTTTTGGAAGTTTTCCTTCCGCATTCGAATTGTAAACCACTTTTGTGGGTTCACCCACATATAATATATATATGAATAAAACTATTGATATAATTTCGAAGCACATAAATAACATTGATTATTATTGCTATCAATATCAAGCAAAGAACATATGGTAACATATGAAATATAAAGAATATAGCACATAAAGTATATGGTGCAACATTTAGAGGAAAGCAGGCAACACATAAAGTCTTTAGAGACCAAGTCAAAGCATGAAAAAAAGCACATATGAGATAGTTCTACCGTGTAAACATTTTAGAATGTAGTTAATGCTATTTAAAAAAACCTATAGAATATGTCAAGCCCACACCTATGAAGGTGGTGCCAAGTATTAAGAGGTGGTACCATATTTTATTGAGGTTGGAATGTAAAAGAAGTCTTTGAATTCATATAAGCCTACAAATAAGTGTTTAGACTCAGTCAAGTTCAAGCTTGGCAACATTCTGTAATAGAATTTGAATTAGGAAACTTGTTTTGAGCTTGTTGTCCCAAATATCAAGTAAACTCAGCCATTTGCATGGAGAGGACTTTCATGCATTGAAAACTTGTGATTTAGTCATTGCATGAGCATGAAAGGTGGCAGGAATACTTACTTGTTTGCAGCCTTCATTTGCTCACAAATTAGTATAAATAGAGGTTCCCATTCTACCAATTGTTACACATATCATTTTGATTTTCTTTGTGTTATTCTGCTACAAATTTTGTGAGAGTGAATTAAGAATTATGAGATAGTGAAAGTTGCTTGGTATTTTATATTGTTTTGTTGAGAGATCTAAAGAGAAGCTAGGAGAGGTATTTTGGTTGTTCGTAGTGGAAGTAGCAAGTGATCTTGAGCCATCAAGCTAGGAGGGAAGATTATTTAGTTGGAGCTTTAAAAAGGCATGCTGATTTCTACTCCCTTGTTATTATGTTGGAAAGTTTGTTTATTATGATGAAATATTGAAAATATTGTCTTTTAAGTGTGTTTGATGCTTGGAAGTCTTTTGAAATATCTTTGAATGTCTCTTGTTTTGGTAAACCTTTCTTTTGGGTTTATTTGTATATAGTTATTATACTATAAAAGGGTTTTTTATACAGTTGTATACTATTAATACTATTCATAGTGTGTCAAAATTATACATAGTTTAACAATGCTCTAGGTGTATAGCATAAGATAGAGTTATACTATGGAATTTATAGCATGCCATTACAAATAAGTTAACATGAAGGTTATTACTGGGGTTAGGATAAATCCACATGAAAGGGGATAACCTTATAATAGAATAGTAATGGTCAATACAAAATCGAGTAATAGTAGTGGTGATTTAGAAGACCTCACTCGAATTTATTGGGTGATGAATCTTTGGCCAAAGTAGTGTAGGTAGCTACTATCTACATTGTTAGTTCATTGTGTGATACAATTTACATTCTAGGTTGGTGTAATCATATATGAGGTAGAAGACATTATGATAGCACTAGATTTGTAGGACACACCACTATGTTCATAAAAGGCTATTTGAAGGATGAGGTTACCAAACCAATCTCTTATTCTAATGGTAGGGCCATCAACTAATTAGGTAGATGTGCAGGAGACCAGAGTTAGCCCATGGTTGGTGGAAAATTTCTTGATTGATGCTTCTCCTCATGCAGTCGATGGCCAAGATTTGGGAGAAGGGCATTCTGGACCATTTGTATTTCTAGTTCTTGTAAGCTTGTTGAAGCAATGTATTAATCATGAGCCCATCTATATGGAAATTGTAATCTAAAATGTTATCTTAAATATATTTATGTAAAGTTAAATCATACTTATATTATTGGAATGATTATTTGAATATGCAATGAAAAAGTTTGGATAAAGTTATATTTCAAATGATGCATTTATTATTGAATAGAAAAGAAAATTTTTAATTGGTTTACATTAGACACATAGTCAATTACATGTGGGTAAAACTTAGTAGATTTACTAGGAAGAGCAATGGGCATGTTACATCACTAGAAGCCAAAACAACATGAAACTTTGGATGTAAACTTCTCTAACATCCAAGAAAATTATGTCAAAAGTGCACAACAAGATACTATGCATCAGACCAATGTGGACCCAAAAATTGGATTTCTTGTACAAAAAATTACCTTTATTGACACTTAGTTAATTTCCATATCAACTGACTTCATTGGATCAAACCTTCTTGCAAAATTGCACTTCATAATCATCCTTAAACATGATCAAGCTATAAAATTTGATCTATATAATAGTCTTCATACCAGAATATAATGTGGAAATCAATGACAACACTATAATACAATGCATTTATCCCTCATGCTCATGCTGCCAACAAATGCATCAATGAGAACTCCTTATTCTTCCAACAGAGAAAAAATGGACTCATCTTATCAAGGTACTAAAAGATTATCTTTAGCCTAGGTCTTGGCTTCATTTGCTTCTTACATAGTCAAGTATTTAATGTTTAATGGTAGACAATCCTTGTTGTATACAGTTCATTTTAAAATGTTAAGTCATCTTCGCCATGACAGGTGTGTGAATATCCCAAATTTCTTATATAATTTTATTACAACAAATCCCTGTGATTAGCTCCCTTTTTTGCTTCCACCCACTGTTTTAATGTACTTTTCTCCAATTTTTTGAAAAAGTCGACACTATTTATTGAGATGGTACTATTTTTGGTATTTTTTGTGCCGATCAGAATAAGTAGGTGCTTAATTAGCACCCAAATTAGCACCTAGATTATCACCTACATTAGTGCTTAATTTAATGCCTACTTTAGAGCGTGCTTTAGCACCTAATTTAGTACCTAATTTAGCACCTAATTGAGTTCCTAATTTTTTTGATCTAGCAGGGATTAAGGGTGTTAGAACAAAAATTCCTTCACCAATATTCATTGGCCTTCAATTGCTTGCCTACATTTCACTTGCATCAAAATATCCCTCAACCCTCAACCCTCAACCCTAATCCCTCAACCCTCAACTTAAAACCTAAACCCTCAACCTCTATACCCTCTACCCTATACATTGGAACCTCAACCCTAATCCTTCAACCATATACCCTAAATGCTCTACCCTCAACTCTCAACCATCAACGCTAAACCATTAAACCCTAAACCCTAAAACCTTAAACCTTATACCCTCTACCCTCAACCCTAATCCATCAACCCTATACCCTCAACCCAATACCCTTAAACATTAACCCTATAGGTCCTCAACTCTATACCCTCAATTCTCAATCCTCTACCATATACATTGGATCCTCAACCCTTATATATCTCTGTACCTCCCTCCTCTTCTCTCCTTCTCTCTATCTCACTTCTCCCTCCATCTCTCACTCCATCCATCCCTCCCTCTTTACCCTAAACCCTAAACCCTCAACCCTAAACCCTTAAAACCTTAAAAACTCAACCCTAAACCCTAAACCCTCAAACCTCAACCCTTAAACCCTCAACCCTTAAACCGGCCTCTACCCTCTACCCTCTACCCTCAACCCTCAACCCTTAAACCTTTAAACCCAAGTAAAATCTCTACCCTAATCTCTCAATCCTCAACCCTCAAACCTCAACCCTCTACCCTCTACCCTCTACCCTCAACCCTTAAACCTTAATCCGTCAACCCCTATATCCTCTACCCTATACATTGGACCCTCAACCCTATACATCCCTCAATCCTCTACCCTCAACCATAAACCCTCAAAACTGAAACCCTAAACCCTTAAACCCTCTACCCTCTACCCTCTACCCTATACATTAAACCCTCAACCCTCAATTCTCAACCCTCAACCCTCAACCCTTAAACCCTAAACCTTCAACCCCTATACCCTCTACCCTATACATTGGAACCTCAACCTAATCCTTCAACCATATACCCTCAAACCTATACCCTTCAACCATATACCCTCAAACCTATACTCTAATCCTTAAACCTAATATTTTCATTGTATTTAACATGAAATGCAACAATTTGTGTGACAAGATCCATACTCTCACCAACATTCCCTTTGTATATACCCATTTATTCCTCCAGATAATCATAAAAAGAGAAAATTTTTCCTTTACCATAGTACCGCAACATCAACATAAAGGTAGTGCAGGATGAAAACTTCTAAGTTAAGAAATAAGCCTTTACTACCATACTACCAAGAGATTATATATCTTGCGCGGTAAAGTGGTACTCATCACCACCCCACAGGGAGAATTATAAGGCAATGCGGTACCTACTGCCATCCCACATAAGGTGATTCAAAGGAGTGCAGTAAGGCAGTAAACAACAAGATGATAAAGCATACACCACTATACCACTGGTAGGGTGAGAAACATATGTGGTAGAGCAGTATACACCACAACTCTGCAACAAGAATTCTTGAGGAAGGCGGTAGAATAATAAGCATTGGAAGAAAAGTAGACACCACAGTACCGCGTGAGGTGGTTTTTCTCCATCAATAATATTTAATGCTCGTTCTTCATCCCAGAAACATGCCCCATCTTCAAAATGCTTCATTCAACACATACCCTTTAGCCACTTTGCGCCGCCTTTGGCACCCCAAAATGCTAAATTAGGCGCACTTTGCACTGCCTTTGGCACCCCAAAGAGATTAATTTAGGGCTGAAAGTTGGCGCTAAAGTCAACGTTAACTATGCCGACTATAGCACTGACTAATGAATAAAAAACAAAATAACAAAAATTCCCGCCTGCATTAAAACTGCCTACAGAAGGTCTCATTCCCACCAAAATCTCAGTAAAAAACAACCCACATACTTTCCACATGTTGGTCAATCTCCAAACTTCCCACATGCCTAGCACAAGCTTGGCATGAGTCATTCTTTTTTCAACCATGCCTCCCAACTGCTTTGACTCATACTCTTGGCGTGATTGCAAGGGCATAAAAATTCAACTATATCCCTTTTGTACATTTTATGGCATAATACACCTCATTTCTGCATTTAAAATAATATTCTGACATAATTGATTTTATAAACACATCACTTAATCAAAATGTTTTACATTTTCAAACAAATACAAAGGCATTGACTTACACCTGATTTTCTTCAAAAATCAGAAGATAACTAAGGCATAAAGCCTAAGTTACCAAAATACATAGGGAGCCAATAATTAGATGATTTCTTCAAAATCATAAGAAAAAGTAAAGGCACATAATTCAAATGATTTTATCAAGGAATAATAAAAGGGATCTAAGGCACATTAAATGTTGTATTTCTCCCTCCAAATATAGTGAAATTCCCCTAAGGCATCAAGGCCATATGATTTCTCAAAATCATAAAAACTAGAATAAGGCATAAAGCCCAGGCATGAAGGCAATTATATGCAAATGTAAATAAAATACCTGTTATCAACTAGATTTTCACATGACCTTGTCCACCATAAAAGACCCTAAATTTTCTCCAAACTGAGTCAAACACGCCTATATTCTCTCCACTTGTTTGTAAACCTCTCCAACCTCCCCCTATATGCTTGCAAAGCATAAATTTTCAAACTGCCTCCCCTTTGACTCACTAATTAAAGATAATTGCTATTATTTTTGCACCACAAATATTATTAAAGTGATTTATAACATATCACTTTAATATCATTTTTACATTCAAACTTGATGCAAAAAACATAAACAAAAATACAAAATATACATAAAGCACTTGATATTTGGCAAGGGGGTATTAGTTATAAAAATGTTGTTTAAAAAACATAGGCAAAAAATTCCTAAGTTCTCATGGGCCATTTTAGGGTTTTGGAAACCCTAACTCAAAAACGTGGGCAAAGCACTCTTTTCTCATTCCATTTTTTACTTTGCACTACTTGGATTCTTCAAGGCACCGCATAGGGTTTCAACTGGTGCATTCATGGAGTGTTTTTTGGAAATTTTGAATGCTCTCCTATGAGATAACAATCAAATGAGTTTAGTTAAGCTCTCTGCTAGTGTAAACTTATTTTTCTCTTCCATTTTCTGTAGAAAAAACATACTCCATTCAAGCTCTGTTTGCAAAAATATGGATATACTCTGGTTTTTTTGTATTTCTTTGGCATTTCTCCTTGAGGTAATGGAGGAAAAACCTATCTCCAGACACAAATCCATGCCCACTTCTCCATCTTTTCATTCTGAATTTCTTTCTTCAAGGCCATGACCTCCACATTTCCTTTCAATTGATTTTTGAAAAATATAAGCATATTTATTTTTATGATGCCATGTAATGGTGGCCAACAATGTCATAATCCCTTTACTATGATAAGATTGAGCAAGATCATAATATGAATGAGACTTCATGAGAGGGCGAATAGTTGAAACAAGAGCTCAACTATTCCACAAACAAATGCTGCCCCGTGAGGACAAAATGGTTTGCAAAAAGATTCAATGCCATTACACAGTATGAGTATAACTCAAAACTAAACACATTTTTCATTCCTTCATGAAAAATACCCTTTTCATTAACTTGCACCATCATCCTTTTAGTGCATTCCTATTCCTATAAAATCCGCCATCCATGCTACCTTCCATTGATTGGATGCACCATTTTTCTCTTTTATTCTGACCCCAGAATAGGCCCGTCAACTGCCATATTCAGGTCATGAACTGTTTATCCTCTTTGGAGTATCATTTATGCTTTATTTTATTGTCTTTTCAAAGTCACAATATGGTATTAAAGGATCATTCACTATTTGAAAACAATACTCTGCATCTTCAGACTTCATACAGGCTTTGATCATAATATTCCCATAACTTGAAGGCACTGCCTACACTTGTTTCCCCTAAGAAGTTAATAGCGATCATTATCACTACATTATTTGATACTTACTACACTTAATCATTCACATCTCATGATAGAAACACCGTCTCTCAACAAGTTTTGGTGTATATGATTGTATTCCTACCATTGTTTTGCAAATAAGAGATTATTGTAATTTATAATTGTATAGCAGTGACAATGAATATCACTGTTTTGGTACTCCTTACCTCTCAGTATCTTTCCAAATTCTGTAGCATCGTTTACATGTATATTTCTATATTTGCATCTTGATTTAAGGACTATGAGACACCTTCTATCATACTTCATGGTACCTTTTTCTACAACTGTTTCATAACTTGATCACTCAAAATGCTTTTGTTCTTGTTCACTAAAACAGTAATAGTATGCCTTTGAGATAAAAAACCTTTGAGTTATTTTGCATTTATCATTTACAAATATGATCATGCTTTTTATATGTTGTCATATTGAACCCATTGGATACACTTCCATTATTTATTATAAAGGTGACAACCAATGCATTAGATGATCTTGAAATTGCTTTTACATTGCATTTAAGACTTTTCTCCTATTATCAAAGTACCTCTCATGCATTTGATTTAATCCATTGTGTGAAAAGATGCTATATCTTCCTTTTCAAGTAGTAAAGATTGTGTAAGCTTTTAATCTACATAACTTCCCCTTAATGATGCTTGGGTCTACTTACTTAAAATGCATACCTTCTTTTGACAATGGAACATACTCCATTGATCCTTACAAGATTGATCTTTAATGCTCTCATGGATGATTCACTTGTGATTATCCCTTTTAAATGAATCAATAGGGCAGCATGCTGGTCTCAAACCTTATGGGAGCCCATTTCACTCCACATGCTAAAATTAAATGAAACAAAATAGCAATAAATATTTGACCTATACCTGCACAATTAGAAAACATGTTAGATAAAATAGAGCATATGATAGATGTGTTTGATAACTCTTGTTTTCTTGGACATCTACAATATTCAAGCTATTTTAATGCACATGAGGATCAAATTATATGTTTATAGATGTATTCACATATTTTGATTGGTGATCTTTGATTTCTCTAACCAATTGTCCCTCACACATGTGGGAATTTTTTGGAGCAACAGGGCAAGCAACATCTGGAGGCTAGATAAGTAGGAGGGGTTGAATAGATGCAACTCTATTCAACTGGGATTCATCATTCAGGCAATGACAGGCCCCCCTTCTTTATATTTGCATTTATTCTGTCTTGTATCTATAAATGTATAGTTTTTTCCTTTATTTGCATTCAAATAGTCAGTCCCTCGGCTTGTGTGGGACACCATATATGTATGATTATCAATAAATACTTTTGAAAAAATTGTTTCACTCTCTTCTCTGTTGTATGCATTTGCATAATGTAATGCAATCTATTTGATAATTTATTTTATGCATATGAATGAACATAGAAGAATTAAATGTGTACCTTTTCCCTTTACTTTTGCAAAAAAATCACAACTCTACCTGATTGAGCTAGAAGCTAAAATAGGTAACAATACCATAAAGGTATTAATGGGGCATTTGAATGTTAATTCAATGTGATAAAAGTCTAAGCTTGAATTAGGGCACATGAGAAAAACCCTAGCCACAAAATAGTTCGATCCCAAATCCTTCGGTCTCATTTTGCTCCCTCAAATTTGGGTTTCTTGGCTCTGCATAAGTGTTGTCATGATGAGTTAGGGTTTTGTCTTTTGAGATCAATCCTTCATCGTTTTTCCCTGTTTTTGGGAAATTTTCTTGAGAAATATCATAGGAGAAAATAAGGTAAGTCCTCCTTGGGTGTCGACCTTCATTTTTGATGCATTCTCAGGCTTTTAAGTCATGGTCATGATTGTATTTTCTAATGTATTTTATTGTTCTCACTTGTTGATACTTGTTCATCACCTCTGGCCGCCATTGGAGAGCTTGAATTGAGTTTTTTGGAAGCCATACCCATGGGTTTTTGGAGCACACCTTCCGATCAATAAACTAGGTAAGTTCTTCGCCATGAGTCTTTCATTTACCTCTTAAATATATGTGAGACGAAGCTTGATTCGAGCTCATTTGAATGCAAAATGATGAAAATTCATGTTTCTTTGTATTTCAAATGCAAGCTTCTATGTGTTAGGTTTATGATCCTGTCATTTATGAGGCCCCTCTTGCATTTGTGGCTACGACTCCATACTTGGTTCTCCTCATTTTTCCTATTGATTCTATGCATTTCTATACATTTCATGCATTTTTAAAAATATGGGTTTTAAAAACCCTCGGTCATGACCTATTTCAGGGAGAAACACAAACTTAGGTTCTGCCTTACCATAAAGCTATAGGCTCATTTAGCTCAAAACCCTGGCATCATCATGGCATTTTTCTATTTTCTTTTAATGAAGTGCATATTTGGATTCATAATAAAATAAGAATGGTGATAATATTACTTATTTTATGAAGAAAAAAACAAAGCTTCACTTTCTTAATGTATGCACTGTAGCTCCATTTCACTTGTTCCATGGTGATTTTAAATATTGTCATTTACTGCCTCCCCACTCGGCTCCTCTAAATAGTAGGACGCTTCTCCTGTATGGCCAAGTTTCATGGCCACCTTTTGCATTTCGAGTTTCATATTTTCTTGGCCATTCATTGCTCTATTTCTATAGCTCATGAAAAGTATGACATGCAGATAGAAAATGCTACCCCTGTCTTGTATTGCTTGGAAACATCACTTTTATTTAGATATGAAAATTGATCACTCTGAAGCATATAGAGAACATGGGTATCCACATGATACAGTTACAGCTGGCCTTGTATCCACTATCCAAAAAAGCAACCTTCAAACCCTATCATGCTGGGTGTTCTCCTTTCATTATTAAAGTCCCAAATTTTTTAGGTTTGAAGTGACTATCATGCCCCTAATTGTCACTATTGCTCCTCTATAAACAAGGAATTGTCTTCCATTGTTATGACTACACAAAAGTTAAGGGAAATGCTCTGAATGCTATAGACTCTTCACTACCTAGCAATTCCATATGATCTTTATAAATTTCTTACCTACTACTCTAGACTGTGACTAAGTACCAATCATTATGCATTGTATCAAGACTGTCCTCCAATTCACCTCATGCTTTGATCTCTTCACTATTAGGATGTTCACTATGTTTCCCTATCAAAAGACTATTGACCGTTATATACCATGTGAATAACAAAGGCATAATGACTACATCATTGTTGTGCAAGATCTTGAGGACTACATACTCTGTCATCATGTAATTTAGGACTATCACCTCCTATTGAGAGAAGCTTATAATTTTTCATACATATGCTTGATTTTTTATGAAATGGTTGTTCCACCCTTGTGAATTTGTGGTGAATGATTGAAAAGTACTCACCTCAACATTCTTGCAAACAATGCACTCCTTATTGTACTCAATATGCAACACTATTTTTCAGGTGCCTTGATGAATATTGATATGAAATAATCTTCATGGTGGTTTATTACAAACAACATAAACAACAACATTTTCTACTATCTTTATCATAGTGAAGTGCCTTCTTTTGACTATCATGTATGTTTCTTTAGCATTGCCATTGTACCTCTCTATAATTGAACTTGATGCATCTATCCCAACTTTGGTTTATTGGGTTCCATGTGCCAATTCTATTGTGTATTTTCACCATTATCACATAAATCATCTATTTCTTGGGAAGAGAAAAACTATTTTTCTCCTTGAAAGCTTGCCGTCCTTGAAAAATGTGAAACCCCTTCTCTTCCTTGAGTGATGGCTATCCCTTCTTTGAAATGTATGTGGACTTCACTTCAACTCAACTCTAAAACTTGACTATCTCATGTATCTTCTTTAGCACTCTCATTGTGCCTTTACCTCACCGTGCATTCAAAACTACTGTTATAATTTATCAAAAAACCTCGCTCATTGGAGTAATGTGTTAATTTTGAAGTCTTGCAAACATAGGTAAAATGGGTTCATTAAGAATATTGAAAGACATATTCAGTAGAGTAAGATTTCCAAGAAGAAATGACTGCCCCTTTGATCAACATGATGGCAACCTACTGTTTAGTTCATTGTGAAAAGATGAAGAGTAATCTTTCTTGATAATTCACACAGTTTTTGTTGCATATTTTGAATCTGATAATGAAAGTTGATCAAATGGTATGATTCCATATTGATTGAATGCATCAAGAATAGGTTTATCATTAATTTGATCAAGTTGCTCAATTTTGCTTACATTCCTACCCCTCTTAAAACACAAGAGGGAAACATGCTGGGCTCAACCCTCATGGGAGACACATTTTAATCTACATGCTGTGACTAGATGAAACAAAACAGTAACAAAGATTTAACCTATACCTGCATAATGAGAAAACATTGTTAGATAAAACAAAGCATATGATATATGTATTTGATAACTCCCTTATTTTCCTGGACATCTATGGTATGCAAGATATTTTAATGTTTATAAGGATCAAGCTATATGTTTATGAATTTTTTCCTTGTTGCAAACATGACTGCCATTGCACAAAAAGATCGACCTATTAATGCTTGATACCACTGCTAGATTTATACAAGATCCAAGATCCACAAGAGGCGGTTAAACCATGTCATGAAGCCCAAGTGCCGTGCTGGCTCACGCTGAGGAGACCAAGGGTGAAACCTTGCAAAAATCCCCCCAGTGCAAGTGAGGGGTTCAAACCTGTGACCTCGGCTCTGATACCAATTGTTGCAAAGACGGTTGCTGTTGCACCAAAAATTGACCTGTTAATGCCCGATACAACCGCTGGATTTATACAAGATCCAAGATCCGCAAGAGGTGGTTAAACCATGTCACGAAGCCCGAGCGCCACACTAGCCCACATCGAGGAGACCAAGGGTGACACCTTGCAACATTCCTATGTATTGATTGGCGATCCTTCATTGCTCTAACCAACTCTTTCTCACAAATCTAAGAAAATTGGAGTAGCAGGGGGCAAGCAACAACTGGAGGCTGGACGAGTAGTAGGATTGAAGCTAATGCAAGGAAACTCAACTGGGATTCACCATTCAGACAATGACGACTCCCCCTTTCTTCCTCTTCCACCAAATGCTGGCATATTTTACTAATGTTTATTAGGATTGTTTCATGTTTTACATCATTGGAATGACATATTAGTTGTAACTTTTTTGAAATTTTATTATGGTATGTGCACTTTGATATGATGTAATATGATTATGGTTTCATTTTATATGTTGTAATATTAGATATATAACAAAGAAATAAATTATTACATGAAATAAATAATAAATTTTCATTTTAAATGCTTTTTTTGTAGAACACGGGTCTTCCAAAAGATCAAGATGATCCTCATGATATAGATCTAGAATATGCTGGTTGTGGTACAGATCACATGGTAGATGATGATGATGATGACATAGATATAGAAGACATTGAGGCCGATGATGATGATGATGTTAACAATGATGATGATGATGATGATGATTATGATCACGATGGTGATGAGGTAGTTGCTAGTAGTAGCTATTGAAATTCATGATCATATAGACTCATGGATCATTGCTGATATATTGTTATGATGCCTCTTTTCATAGTTACTATCATATGTATTATTTTCACGACCTATAGTACCATATTATTGAGTTGTATCATTTTGAAATGTATCATTTTGACTTATATCATTTGGACATGTATCATCTTGACTTGTATCATTTTGAGTTACATAATTTATCATTTTTAATTATATCATTTGTACATGTATCATTTTGACATGTCAACTATTGGACATGTATCATTTTGACATGTTATTGATTTGCTGGCATATTTAACTTTCACTTGTTTTAGTTATATATGATGATGATCTTATCAGTATTGACTTGTCAATTTATATATATTGAAAGTGGTCGATGATTTTTGGATGGATATTTATTATGTATGACAATTTTAATTTACTACTCAGGATGGATGTTATCAAATTCAATTAAATTATAGATATTTGACTCACTTGTTTTAATTATAGATGATGATCATGTTATAATAATTATCTTGTTATTTAATCATATGAGTTAAATAATTAAATTACTTACTCTATAATCATATGAGTTATTTAAGAGGCATGACATATGTAACTAATTAAATTGAAATAAATTTTTTAATTTAATTTAGTTACTCTATAACCATATGAGTTATTTAAGAGGCATGATATATTTAAATAATTAAATTGAAATAAAACATATTAAATTAATAAATGGAAGCAAAACAAGAAGCATTTTTAGAAGCAAAAAAGGAAGCAACAATGGAAGCCAAACTAGAAGCAAACCAGAAGTAATCTTGGAAGAAAAACTTGGCGTTATCTAGGAAGCAAAAACAAAATCAATTTAGGTAGCAAACAAAGAAGTAATAATGGAAGCAATTTTAGAAGCAACAAAAGATGTAATAATAGAAGTCATATTAGAAGCAACAAAAGACACAAAAATGGAAGCAAAGCTAGATGCAACAAGTGATGTTATATCGGAAGAAAAATTGGAAGTAAAAATAGAAGAAAAATTGGAAGCAAAAATGGAAGTTAAAATGGAAGCGAAAAAAGAAGCAAACCTGGAAAAAAAACTGGAAGAAAAACTAGAAGCAAAACTGGAAGCAAACCTGGAAGCAACAAAAGAAGAAAAACCAGAAGTAAAATCAGAAGCCAAAATGGAAGCAAAAAAATAAGGTGCAAAATTCGGCACAAAACCCAGCGCAAAATTTGGCGCAAAAAATGACGCTGAAGTGAACATTCAGTTTGGCACCGAGTTTCGTCTTGGTAGAAGTGTCTAATTCATGAAGTCAAATGCACTAAATTTCAGCGCTATTTTAGGTGCTAATTTCCTATTTTTTTGTAGCGTTTGTTGAAAAGAATGGCATTTGAGTATAAAAGGAAAAAGAATAATTCAACACTATCTCATTTATGCTTGGTCACATTATTGATAAAAAGGAGTTTGAGGACTTAATTTCCACATGTTTCTTGGGAAAGTTTCCTCAATTTTAATAATATTAATAGTATCCTCAAAGAACCTTCTATCCCATAAATTGTAGAGGAACTTGCTGTATTAGAAAGGGAAGTGCCCTCTAACTCCCTGACTACATCATCTACCCATAGCATGAGAGAGCCAAAGGAGTAGGGCTTGTAGGATACTCAGCTTGCAACCTCTACTGAGCAACTCACAACAAAGGATAAGAAAGAAACCCTTATTTTTGGAAAAACACAAAGAGCCAAGAAAAGGAAAGGTGGATCTTCTTCTACACTTTCAAGAGGGAAAAAGTAACACGCACAACTTGAAGAGAAAGGGTTCCATGAGAGGGTTAGTCAAAAAGAAGGAAGAGGAGGGAGTTGTGATGGTTGAGACAAACCCGAAATTGAAGGGTAATCCCCCTAAAAATGTAAATACACTGGTTAAACAAACATGGTACTATACAAGTACCTCTGAATCTAATTCAAATGATGTTTTTGTAGCAAGAAAAATGAGAAGATCCCTAAAGAGCCCTGATTCAGAGGGTTGTAAATATATCAACACAATGGGGGATGATAAATAGTTCCTATAAAAGGATAAAGAATTGTTTATAGAAGAAATGAATATTGCTAAAGAATTATGGGAGGCCATGGAGAGGATAAAGCAATTGGAAGAATTGTTAAGGTCACATCAATAGAGGGATAATGAAAGGAACATAAAGATAAAAAAATTAGAGGAAAAGATGTCTAAATTTAAGCATGGATCCAAATTGGAGATCCTTGCACAACTTGCTATGGTTGAGGTAGGAAATAAAGAACCTATGTCTCAAGAATCAATTCTTCATGCTAGAACCCCCATTGGTCCCA
Organism: Sequoiadendron giganteum; assembly: GCA_007115665.2. Classification (NCBI taxonomy): domain Eukaryota; kingdom Viridiplantae; phylum Streptophyta; class Pinopsida; order Cupressales; family Cupressaceae; genus Sequoiadendron; species Sequoiadendron giganteum. Next base: position 430,979,775 of record CM021106.1, read on the forward strand.
CCATAGTGTCCTTGGCTGTGGAATTATGGAAGAGAACCCAAGAGTTCTCTCAATAGAAGAAATATTGGGAGAGATCAAAAGTCAAGTTAATATCTAACAACATTAGGGCACTTGAACAACAAGAGATAGAAGTAAAAAGATTGAAAGTAAGAATTAGAGAGATAGTAGATTTAATGCTGCTTAGTTACTAAAATGTAGACCACCTACAAGGGTGTATGCATTATTTTTATAGAAAAAATATTTGTGTTTTTATTTCAGCCAAGTAATTAGTGACTTATCAATTTCCATGAATAAGAAATTTGTGTTTTTAGATAATTTCTTTGATTCTACACCTGAAATGCAAGACCATTTATGTGAGTTTTACATGCATAAATTTTTTCTCTCAAATGAAATAGAATGGAATCCATCGATGTTTCTGGTAGACCTATAAATTGGATTATTGGCCTCTTACATCACAAATGAACAACAAAGGGGTGAGATATTACAAGAATAAAATGAGAAGGAAAAATCTATTACTTTGCAGCTTAAGAAAGAATCAAAGGATCCCAATGTAGTTATAGAATAATGGTTAGCTCTCTTAGATTATAAAAGTGTAGGAAGAAAGATAACGAGCATCAGAGAAAATGATTATATCAAAATGAAGCAACTAGCTATAATACCCATCCACCAAGACTTTAATTTTGTACATAAAAGATGGGAAGAGCTAACCCAAAAATTGAAGAAAAATGAACCACACCCCCTGTATAATTTTGTAGATATTATTAGAAGGTCTCATAGATACATAGATATTTCTAGGGATAATGGACTTAAATGGTTTCCACTTACCTTTCATCTATCCATTCTCCTTTATCCTATGCCACATCAGATATGGAAGAAGCATGTGGAAGAGGAAGAGGCAGAGAATATCAGATTGGAAAAAATTTCATGCTACCAAGGCTACTATTTGAGGTAGGCAAAGGGAGTTGATGTTGTAGCAAGATTTTAGGGAAATAAATTTGCAATATAACCTCCATCCTTAAAATTTTCTTGAGGACAAGAAAATACTCTAGTTGGGGGGAATGATGGGCTGGGTTAATATCTAGTTTTCTTCCATTTAGTTTATATCTTTTAACATTTTAAGCAACTCATTTCATAGACATTCCTAAAACTTATATATCTTTTATGCAACCTAAACCAGACTTTGATAGGTGGAAATATAATTATGATACGATGATGTTTGCATGGATAAATGTGTGAATGTGTATGAAATTCAATATGATTATGTGTTTAATTCATGATTGTTAATGGTGTGTATAATTTAGATGAAACTAATCTCTTGTAGCTAGAGTAATTATAACCCACAACCAAAGGATTCCAAATAGATTGTAGGGGAGAGTCTAGAATGTTGAGAATGTGATAGTTATAAGAAATGTTGGAAGTGATCATTAAAGTGGTCAATCATGAGTCACCAGATCATCCAATAATATGACAAGAGGAAGAAGTCTATATTGATAAGGAAGCCAATGTGACAACTTTCATAGAGCACGTCTCTGCCAAACTATTAGGGTAGATTTTCAATTCTATTTGTCTTCTTTTGTCTTTCTCAGTTATAGTTTTGATTATAAAGACTAATCCTCTCCGTATTTTGAAGGAGAGTGGACATATACATTTAGTTTTTTTTTTAGTCCTTATACAAATAAAACTCCTCCCAAGCCTATATATTTGGATCAGTGGTTGAGGAGTAGATCTAGTTAGAAGATATATGTTTGATAGTTTTATTTTTGTTTCATAGACAATACTTCCTTGTTAGTTTTTTGTTATTTAATTGTAATGGATATGCACTCATGATTGAGAGAAATATGAAGATTCTTGTCATATTGTGAGAGTTTGGTTATGCAATAAAGATGATTCAGTTTACTATTATGATTAGTTGATTCAAGTAACACATATTTGATTCCCCCTATGGGCACAAAAACTCGAGCAAGGGCCACTTGAGGTATTGTCCACCCACTTTAATTTTTGTTATTAGATTAGAATACTACATTATTACATTCATTTCAAGTAGATTCTCAATTACATGTACATGAATCATATCTTATATCATGAATTATGCTATGTGATGTTTCCTTGAGTTGTTCTCCAGAGAGATCAAGTAGTTAGAAGTAAGAGTCAGTATTGTTAGTAGATTATAGAATTCAGGTTTAGCAGTTAATAGTTATGGTGTTAAGCCAAAGGTACCTATAGCATCAATAGAAAATTAAGTTATTTCCCCTATTTGGAAAGTTAACACTTTATTTACTTTTCAACCTTTATTGTTTTCTTGTACATGTGTAAACTACCTATACTCACTTATATAGGTTGTGTAGAGTCTGTGAATGCAAATACAGTGCTAGCATCATCAAAATATTATGAAGCCTTGATTGATAATTAAATGAAGTCTTTGTGAGGGTTTAGTGAACTATTTAGCTAGTAACTCCTCCTCTGAATTATGTGTCTAAAACCAAGTTGATTGAGAATTAGAAAGGCCTAACAGAGGACACCGTATTTGTGTGAGGCATGTCAACAAGTTTCAAGAAAGGAGGAATATTGGGAAGAGAGGTAAGACAAGGAGGCTCTACTGAGGGAGTGATGAACACCTACACCTTCTTGGGGTGAGGTTCATAGGGATCTACCGATGAAGTGGGAAGAAGAATGAAGGTAATGGGAATTGGATCAAAAGAAAAGATAGGATCAAAAGCACCAAAAAAAGAAACAAGAGTAGAAATAAAAAAAATAGGCTCATCTACACTCTTTTGCAAGGTGAAATGCTCCTTAGCTAGAGCCTTTCGTCAATTCCTACACTCATGTGCAAGCCAGTTACGTCAGTTGTGGGCACTAGAAGACATGACCTGAGAAGAGGTTAGGGGCTCCTACTCTACCATAGGTGCAACACCCACAACCGTCACTGGTGGAAGGATGGGTTCCTTAAAAGGAGTAGGAGGAGCAAGAGACACATGATAAAAAATAAAGACATGCATCTCGATAGTGGGCCTCTTTCCTTTCCTTACTCTAGGAGCAGCTGGAGGAAGAAACAGAGGCCACAGATGCCAAAATGCAAGAACAACCCCATGGGAACACTTCTCCATGTTGTAAAGGGTGGGTTGGGGAACCGTAGGCATAATAGGAAGTTGGAAAACTTGGGGCTTTGACTTTCACAACATGGGCACCTTTACTTTTTTTGTGCTAGGCATAGTAGCAGGAATAGAGGATGCCACCAAGGGCTGGGAAGAGGAAGCTAAAGGTGCAAAATAATAATTGGAAGGGGAAGGCTCAAGGGCAAGAACAATATTGTAATTCACCTTTGGAGGGGTAGATGATGAATCCTATTGCTGCAAATACAAAGAGGCCTTCAGAGAAATAACATAAGGAGACAGGGAAAACCACCCTTTGGCACCGAGCCCCCAGTCTTAAATTTGTAATAAGGTCTATACAAAATATATCCCCTAGGAGGGAGAGGTACAAATAGGGTGGGCCAAAAGTGGTCAAGGCAGAAGCCCCCATGTGCTACCAATAGCTTGTATTTAGTGTCTTGGACAATGTGCATGATACCCTCATGGGGAAACTTTAGACACTTGTGGATCACATAAGCAATTGCATTCATGGAGGCTAGCCATGGGATGCCTAGCCTTGCCCCGAATAAGTTAGACTCTAGGATCATAACAAATGGGATGTCAACAACCTTAGGTCCTACTAGGATTGACAAAGAAATTATGACCATAGGCACAATAGAAAACCCATCATGAGTACGAAGAGTAGCCTACAACTCATTATATTTATCCTTGTGCAAATTGTTAATAAACAAGGCCTCCTTTTTGGTAACATTCACACAACTCAATGGATCAACCATAATATCTGTGACAGTTACCATTGAGTCGAGTGGGAACATAGAGCATAAAAGCTCCCTTTTCAAGGTCAAATCGTGTGAGATGAATGTAATATCAGGCACAACATTCACATGTTATATGAGAGAAATAGGAGTGAATGAGATCACATTCACATATTCAAATGGGGCGTGACCAAAAGACAATGAAGAAGGAACAACCAAATTAGCCTAGTGTGATGGGAAAGGATCTGTGTATATGTGCAACTAAGTGTTAGGCTTGGCTATAGATTTATTAGAGTTCTATTTTATATTGTCAAGGCAAATAGTCTTGTCATCGATGTAATCCTGAATCACATGATGCAGGCACACCCATCTTTTGGTGTCCTATCTAGCAACTTGGTGGTATTGACATAAATTTTGAGATTTGTACCATTGAGGATGCAGCTCAAATAGTGGTCGAATTTAAGGAAATATTATTAATTTATCTTTTAATTTTTTTTATAAGACATTGTTATATGATTTTGATAATTTGGTAAAATTTCTATTACATCATGTATTATTTTTATTTGATGGAACAAAGACCGCATTTTCCATGACCTTGTTCTTGTCAAAGACTGATATGACTGACTGACTATCCTAGCGAGAGTGTGAGGATGAATCCACGTACTAGACAACCACTTGGTGGTACTCTCTCAAGGTAGCACACACATGCACAAAAGAAGGATATTTCATTAAAATAAAATTTTCTTGCAACACAGGCTGCAAGTTCTCGGTAAGCACTTTTCAAACATCAAAGTCAGGAAAAAGATAGGAAATTTGAGAAAAAATAGCCTAATATTGAGCTATGAAGTCAACCAACTTCTCGTGAGTCCCCTACTTGCATCATACGAGATCATTGAAAGAGATCTTTATGTAAGAGTTTATGGTGAACTCCTCAAACACCTCAAGATCACCTATAAGACAAAATAACTTCCACAAAGAGAAATGGCAGACATATCATGACAAAGTGAATATGACAAAGTACATATGATGCCTTAATTATATAGGTAAGGTGAGGAATAGGATTAGACAAGATTATGCCAAGTGTCTTAATCCTATCACATGAGACAACTAAGTCCTAACAACCTAGGATAAGATAAGATCTAGTAAAGATAACTCATCCTTCTAGAATGAATCTTAGAGATTAAGTAAACTTGACATGTGAATATGTCCCCTAATTACCTAGTGAGTGAATTAACTAGGTACAAGACATTTATTCACACCAATAATTTGGCCTGATGCTAGCCTGAAACTATTAGAGAAACTAATTAACCAATTGGTCAAAAGAGAAAATAAAAATTTACCATTCCAATGCATTATCCTTGAGAGAACGTGAGAATAGTTTGGCCAAAAGAGCATCATTATTGTTGGTTTAGGTTTTTATTTTCCTAGTGGGTTCATTTATTTTCCCCTAGTCCTAGGCTTTTCCTACACTTGACTAAGCTTGCTGAGGATAATAAAATGAGTTTAGTACTAGGAGATAAGCGTGTTGTGTCCCCTTCCTTAAAGGGTGGAACCACTTTCCACTTTTGGTGGAATCCTCCACATTTGGTGGTTCATCTCCACCTTTTGTGGTCGATTCTTATTTATTGGTTGGATTTGTCACCTCTATCCTCTCCTAAGTTCTATATAAACTCACTACCTAGCTTGTATTTGTATACTCTTGCATCCTTTATGTATCTTTGTAGTGTATCTTTTCAACTTGGAAGCTCTTAATGTAATTCTATCACATTGACATTGCATAATCTCTTGGAGTCCTGGTTTGCATTCTTATGCTTTTCTAGTTTATGTAATTTTGATTTTCTCTTAAAAAGTTCATTGAGTTATTCAATCTATTTTATATTTCTAACATGGTATCATAGATTTTATTTTGAGAAATCTAAGTTCATAGATTCATGATTAAGAGATTGAGTTTTCTTGTAAAAATCTTGTAAATTCTCATATGTTCCTCTTGCATTTTAAACGATCTGGAGAATCAGATAAGGATTTGCAAAGATCTAATAACCTTTTCATATTGCATATATGTTTTGTGAGATATGGGTGATTTCAATATTTTTGGTTATATTGGCAACATTTATGACTGTTCCAATGCATCCAAAAGGCTCAAGAAAGTCAAGATTGACTTTTATTTCATCCAAATTGGAGATCATTTGAAATAGTTGTTGTAAGATTAGACAATTTAAATGGCTAAGGCTGGCTAAGGCCAAAGTAGCAACCACTCTACAAAAGATCTAAGCCCAAATTTTAAATCCAAACAAGAGAGTACAAATGATAAAAGAGAGCAAACAAGAATGAAAGCATAAAATAAAACTCCCCTATCAAAGTTGCTTCATCTCCCTTGCTTAGATCCTCCATTCTTTCTCAAGTTGTAAATCTTTGCCCTTAGATTTTGAAGTGCTGGAACACCTACAAATGACAATGACAAGATAGCAAGAACTTTGGAGAAATGTGGTTGTAAAGACAAAATAAAAGAGAAGATCTTATTTTATAGAAAAAATCTTGAATAGACGAAGAAGATCGATCTTCTAGAAAGATGCCAAGATCAATGGTGGAGGATTCATGTACCAAAAATTTGTGGGCTAGAGACGACTAAGGGTAAACGGTCAAGATTGAAAGAAGACCAGAGAGAAGCAACGGTCAAGATTTGAAATGAGAAAGTGGAGGGAAAATAGTGGAGAAAATTATTTAATTTGGGAGAGAATGTGGGCCATTAAATAATAATTTTTAAAAGAAGAAAGGAATCTTGACAATTATATGATATTATTATTTAATTTGGGAAAAAAAGTGGAGTAATAAATAGATTATTTAATTCATGGAAGGTATCTTTGATCATATTATAAATTTTGTAAAAGATATGAAGGAATAAATAATCATTTTAGATTATTTATTTATGGAGAAAGGGAAAATGAATATTTAATTTAAAAGTTATTATGAAACTATTTATATTAAATATAGAGACAAGTGAAGAAAGAGGAATTAAATAATTAAGTCAAATTAATTATTTAATAGAGGAAAGGTGTTAAGAGGGAGTTAAATAATTTTAATAATTATTTAACTATAGAAGAACGCAAAGGATCAATGAATAGATAAATAATTAGGAATAATTATTTAACTATAGATGAATAATGAAGAGAAAATAATTAAATAAATAATAATTTATTTAATTATAGAAGGAAAGAGTGTTAGCGATGCAATTAAATAAATAATCTAATTGATCAAGGAGAATAAAGATCAAGAAATGAATTAATTAAATAATTTAAATTATTTAATTAATAGAGGAATGTGATCAAAGATGATAATTAAATAATTAAAATTACTTAATTATGTTAGGAAGAAGACCAAGAGGATGGAAAAATGATGCTCGTAGACCAAGACATTTTTTAGTGTCTACATTTTTCCCCTCTTTGACATAATGTGATTTGAGCGTTGTGTCAAAGAATAATTAAGAAAATATTTTTCAAATCATGCCCCAACGTGCCCCAGTGAAGGTGGGATAGACCTTTTCCCCCTCGATTTTTTTTTTCAAATTTTAATTTTTTTTGAGAAATTATTTCAAAAAGCCACTTTGATGTACTAACAGGAGAAGAATTCAGCTTGCGGGCCATCAAGATGATTGTGGATGGAAGATAGTGCGAAAAAGATGGATGTTAGTACAAGAAGACAAATATTAGTGTGGAATTAGTCAAATGAAAAGGGATGGAGATTCTTGCTTTATAGATGTCAACTTGAATGTTTATCATCATTGAGTGGTAAAAATTATGGAAAATGGATCACAAACACCATGGTATGACATAGACCAAGGTGTGCAATGTTACCACTTGCAAAAGATAAATAGTCAAAAAGACAAGGAATGCCATGACTCATACTAAGAACCCGATTGCCCCATTATTTTTATCAAGACAAACCACAAACAACAAGCAAAGAAAAGAGATCATGATCCATCATCACTCCTCTAAATCCTTCATGGGACATCTTCGAGGTGCATAGTAACATGACCAAAAACCAATAAAAAAGATAAGACAAATTCAGACCAACAAAGTGTTTGTCAGAGAGATGATGTTTGCTAATAGGATTGACAAGATTGATTGATATGATTGATCAGGTTTAGTTTTAGGATGATCGATTTGATTGATTGTTTGACCAAAGTTGATTGACAAAGGTTGATTAATTGATGTGATTGATTATTCCTGGTTTCAGGAAAGACACATCCTATATAAGGCAAGATTAATTGACCAAGATGATAAGATTGATTGACCAAGTGACAAATGTAAATTGATTTAATAAAGATTGATTGATGTGATGATGCCTAATTTTGGGAAAGACATATCCTGTTTAAGGCAAGGAACACATCTGATAAAGTTAACCAACTGATCATTTTGATAAACACCTAGCTGAAAGAAAGACATATCCTTCTGAAGGTGAATGACAAGATCGACCAAAGATAATGTCTAATCTTAGGAAGGACACATCCTGATAAAAGACAAGTGATAGGACCAAATGAGAGAAATTACATTATGCCCCATTCTGATATAAGACCAATGATCTGATGATTAAGGATTTTTTGGATAATTTTTCCTTGTTGATTCATGATTGAGGTTTGAATAATGATTGCTTGATGACAAAGAACACGAACAAACTTTACAAATCCTTAAGGACTAACCTAGGGCCTTCGAGCTCATCAATTGATGGCCTTGCCTACATTATACATGCAGAGACCTTGTAGTTTGACATGACTTGACCTTGTTGTACTTGATGAAGGATGCGATCGTGATTTGACCTTTATTCGAATAAAAACCAAAAGGACAGACGTAATGTATCAAGGGCCCATTGAATGAGGGTCTTGCATATGTAGCAAATGTGCATAGACAACGTAGTTTGACCAAACTAACATAGACTGACTCTAACTCTATTTTTGGGAGATTTTTATGCTTTCTATGTTTTTGGATTATGACGATTTTTTGATTTTTTTTTTGATTTTGATGTTTTATGATATTTTTTGATTTTGATGTTTTATGATCTTTTTGGATTTTGAAGGTTTTTTGACTTTTTAAGATTTTGATGTTTTTTTAATTTTCTGGATTTTGAATGTTTTCTGATTTTTTCTAGATTTCGATGTTTTATGAAAGCTAATACCATGCGTCAGATCCCATGAAGACATACATTAAGGAATTTCCCCCAGTCAAGTGTAGGACCAATTTATTATGTGGGAGGGGAATAAGCAGATGAATGCAAAGGATGGTCATGAAAGCGAAGGAAGCTAAATGTCGGCGGTTCTCAGGCCACAAGAAGGATGACAAAGCTTTATTCTGGATGTATGAGACTTTGTTATAGAAGATAACTATAAGGATCATGGAAAATTCATGTGAAAGATACCCACAATCAACCAATCAGGCATGCACAAGGATCCAAGGACAAACATGATCTTGCCCCTAGTCAAGCTGAAAACCAATTAATAGGTGATGATGATGACAATGTTGTTTGATATGGGGACACATCCCGAAAAAACATGAGGATTGGGAAAGACATATCTTGTTGATGATAATGTAACTAAAGGATCAAGGTCTACAAAAGGCTAGGAATAAAGACAAGGAATGTTTTGGATGATGCACTAGGTTGCATAGAAAGATTGTATGGATTAGGCTTGTTGCATTTGGAATGAATAACTTTAGGACTAGATGGGATTATGGAGGAAACTTGGATAAGTAGATTAGAATCATGTGTGAGGGGGAATGAGGATGTTAGATCAATGATCCAAGAGGGACATTAGAGCAATCTGACAAATAAATCTAATCTACAACCAAAAATCTAAAATCTAAAATCTAGAAACTCCTACACATATGAAATTGAAACTATCCTATTGTAAGAATGATAATGAACCTACTAATTACCAAATGAGAACAAAAGATAGCTTTTACCATCTTGTAGCGGAGTGTATTTGCTTGATGTTGGATTGTTCTTATCACAACAAAACCTCCAAAGTTTATGTGCAAAGTGTGGATGAATGCTTGTTGTGTTTGGTTGATCGAAGACAATGGATGAAGCTCTCTCAAGGATGATCTTGAGAGAACTTCCTTGCTCAATGTATGTTAATTCTCTGATCCTTATTTATGAGGAAAGGGGTTTGTTATATAGAAAATGAGATTTGAAATAGACGATCAAGATTGTTTTGAAGAATATCCAGATCAACAGCCAGAGTGTGTTGAGAGGATTTAGACATGAGATAATTGTGCAAAGTTGATTGCACAATTTGTGTGATTGGGAAATAGATTGGCTAGTCAAGACTTTGATTGATTAGTTAACTGAATAAATGGATTAATTAACTTTGTGATGGCTTAGTTAGGAATGTGATGTTTTAGTTAACTGAATAGATGGATTAGTTAACAAATTAGATTGCTTAGTCAACAATCCTAATTTGCTCAATCAAAAAGAGGGTGAGGAATATGAATTAATTGATTTAATTAATTAATTCCTTTTTGGGATTTGAATGTGTAAATCAAGTTTGACTTTTGCAAACAAAGTTTCATTAGTTTGATTTGATTTTTGATAATTAATTTGAATAGTTTGATTTAATTCAATTTTTTGGAGGGAAAGTGTTGTAATTAAATTATTATTTAATAATTAATCCACTTAGGGAAATAAGGTAATTTAGCGACATAATTAAATAATTGGTGTTATTTAATTAATCAGGACAAAATAAGGTGGGATTAGGACTTTATTAAATAAATGAGATTTATTTAATTGGTCAAAATGATGAAACGTGAATTAATTAAATAATGTTGTTTTATTTAATTAGGGTTTCTAGGACTTTATTAAATAAATGAGATTTATTAAATTTGTCCAAAATGATGAAAAAGTAAATTAATTAAATAATGTTGTATTATTCAACTAATAGAGGAATTAGGGTTTTTGATGTCATTTTGATGTGATGCGATGTGGTGTGATGCGGGAACATTGCGGTATGATTTTGAACTATTTCAGGGTGATTTTAAGATGATCTAAGATTTTACGGGATGATTTCAAACTATTTCGAGGTGATTTCATGTTGATCCGAGATATTATGGGATGATTCTGAGTTATTATGAAGTGCTATGCGATGATTTTGAGTCGTTCTAAAGTGTTATGAGATGATTTCGAGTCATTCCAAAGTGTTACAAGATGATTTTGAGTCATTCTGAAGTGTTACAAGATGATTCCAAGTCATTTCAAAGTGTTACAGGATGATTCTGAGTCATTCCAAAGTGTTATGGGATTATTATGAGTCATTCTGAAGTGTTACATGATGATTCTGAGTCATTTCGAAGTGTTACAAGATGATTCCGAGTCATTCTGAAGTGTTATGGGATGATTCCAAGTCATTTTGAAGTGTTACGAGATGATTCTGAGTCATTCTAAAGTGTTACGGGATGATTTCGAGTCATTTCAAAGTGTTACGAGATGATTTCGAGTCATTTTGAAGTGTTATGGGATAATTTTGAGTCATTCTAAAGTGTTACAGGATGATTCCGAGTCATTCCGAGATGATGTGGGATGATGTTCCATATCGTTTGACGTTGCTTGAGACTGTTTGATGCCATTCGGTGTTGTTTTGATGCCATTCAGTGTTGTTTGATGCCGTTTAGTGCTGTTTGATGCTATTCAGTGTTGTGTGATAGGTGTCAAGTCAATTTTACATGTCTACATTTTCCTCCTCTTTGATACAAAGTATTGGCTGCTTTGTTTCAAAGATTCTATTTTTATGATTAAGTTTTTGAATTTTTTTATGCCCCAATGTTCAGTGGAATGATTATAGGACTCCGTGCTACCCCCTCGAGAGGTTGACCAAAAATTTCAAGTTTTGAGGTCAGGCTCTTGACACTATTGTATTATCGTTTAGATGTTTTCAGATGGAATATTCTATGTTAATGTGCATCGTTTCTTGTTTAGAGCTTCTAATTTGTAAGTAGAAAGATTTCCTAAGTGTAATTAGGGTTTCCTTGAGGTGTTATATAGGCAATTTGTCTTCAAATTGGATCATTTGTGCTTGGTTTTGGTTTGCTAATTATTGTCTCTAGATTCCACATTTTGTTAGTTGTTGAGGGAGAATTTTGAGATTTGAGGTTGCCCCACATCGTTTTGAGCTCGTTCGAGAGTATAGACGGCCTTCAGACATCGATGCCTCAGTATGTACCTTTCCACCCTTCACTTTCGTCATGTTTTTGTTCTTGTTTTGCATGTACAAAGTTTTGTCAGACAAATGTGATGGTTTTAAGGTTTTGGTGCATTTGTCTCAGTTTTGGTGCATTTTTCAGGTGTTTTTGGTGTTTCTATCCAAAATTGGCGCATTTGTCCAAGACTGGCATATTTGTTCTGAGCACTTGTTCAAGAACTGCACAGTTGTCTAGAAATTGCGTAGTTGTTCTAAAACTACACACTTGTTTGGAAACTACACCCAAAATCTTGTGCACTTGTCCTAAAACTTCACATTTGTTCAAAACTGGCACATTTGTCTCTCCTATTGAGCATTTGTCTCAAAATCTGGTAATTGAGTCTTTGTCTGTCGTTTTTCTCTTAGCTCTGTCCAAACCCTAGTATGTGTTCGTTTATCGTCATGAATGTCGTTCTTCATCATGTTTGTGTTCTAAAACCTTTTCTTGTGTCTTTTTACCATCTCAACTATCATTTGTTACCTAGCAAGTGTCATTTTATGTTGCTTCACTTTTTTTAGAGTGAAACCCTAACTTGCGTTCGTTTTCTATTTAAGCATCATTGTTTCATCCTGCTTGTGTTGTAAACACTAGCTTGTGTCATTTTATGTTTCTTTTCTTATTTAGAGTGAAACCTTAACGCATTGGTTTATGTCACTTGTAGGTGAATCTCCGAACGCTCATGACGAGAGAGAGACATCCTCGTCACTTGTTTGATCCTATTGCCTTGTTCGATGTATTAGAGTGAGACTTTCTTGATGCAATGGGATTGCATTTTTGGGGTCTTTCCATTTTTGGGACTTGATCTTTATGTTGTTTCATGGTGCAAAGGCATTTTGTAGACACGTGTGTTATATATATTCATCGGTCTAGTTGAGACCTCATATATATGTTATGATTTAATACTTTCCTATCACACTTGTGGCACTGCAGATGTACTTATAACATATTCCTTTTTGATGATGATATATATGAGATATACCTTCTTCGCTTCAACCTCATTGTATGTTTATGTGTTCTTGTGCCTTATTGATGTATGGATATGTAGATGTAGGAATCATACTTTATCTCATTTTATGATGTGATGTACATTTGATAGATGAATGCTCCATACATGATACACGATGTTTCTAGTTGGTTTATCATGATGATATGTATTGACATCATTTTTGGATGTAGTATGGATATGGTACTGATGATGTGTTATGCAGGATGAATTTTAATTTAGAAGAAATATGTTGATAGATAGAGAAGTGATGTTAATTAGAAGAAAAATGAAGATGTTTGTTAGTTAGTAGAAAATATGACGATGGATAGAATTGATGATGTTACTTTGCTTCACTTTAGAGACTTCGTTGTTTGAACAATCCTGTTTGATGTAGCAAAAAAATACGATGCACCATGGTATGAATTACCAAGGTGACTTTGTATCTATTACATGGAATTTGACTCTAAAAACAAAGAGCATCTTTGTTCATACTAGACATACCAAAACTTTGTTTAAAGTATAGGGGGGGTTGCATGAAAAATGTTTTGGACTAGTCACACAGAGAGGTATAGAACACCTAACATGTAACTGCTTCACGAATTGTTTTGATACAACTTCCCTACTCAATAATGCAAGTATTCGCCATGGTAATATTAAAAAAATATCTTACAAACAGAAAATCAAAATGACGCTCAGTTTCCCCCATTCCTTCTTCTCTAAATCCTTTTGGACATCCTTGAGAGATCCTAGGAATGAGTCAATAAAATAAATCACATAATAAGACCACAAAAAGATAAAAACAAAGTTGCAGTATCACTTGCCATATCTATTTAGGGTGGAGCTATTATCCATTGTTGATCATTTCTATCATAGGAACGAATCCATTAAGACATATCTCAGGATGTTTTTGGGACTTATTTAAAAAGATATGTAGTTGATATTTTGGCATTGTTTTGGTCTATTTTGTCAACTCTTATGCAATTGTTTTTGCTTGGAAGCTCTAGCTTTTGATGTTTTGTTTGTTCGTTTGTTTGTTTTATTGTGTTTTCAAGTTATCTGAATGTTTTTGTTTTTTCGATTGTCAAGGAGCTATGGAAAGGATTTGAGGAGCTTCATATCATGTGGATGCTTTTTGAGAGTTTGGATGTCCTTTAGGCATCGATTTCGTAGTATGTACCTTGTCGCTTCTCGTTTTGTTTCATTACATTCTCATTATGCGTGTACACGAGTTCTATTAGTCAATAGCAAAGTTGTAGTTTTTTTTGAGCATTTGCATCGGTTTTGGCACTTTTGTCAGGTGTTTTTGGTGTTCTATCCAAAAGCTGCGCATTTGTTCAAAACTGGCGTATTTGTTTTTGAGCATTTGTTCAGAAACTGTGCAGTTTTCTGAAAACTGTGCAGTTATTCTAAACTGGTGCTTTTGTTTTAAGCAATTGTCCTAAAATATCGCATTTGTTTCATGCACTTGTCTTAAAATATTGCATTTGTTTCACGCAGTTGTCCTAAAATCTCGCTTTTGTTTGCTTTGTAAGTTGTAATTTTAACCTATCTTCAAACAACCATATCTTGGTCATACAAAAGTATTTTTAAGTGATTTAAAAAAAAAATGGGGTAGAATTTCATGATCTTTGCAATGGTGTAGGTTTTTTTTGTTTTTGTGTAGTTAAATTTTCCATTGGTGTTGTGATCTTGCATTTGCCTTTTTTTCATTTAAACCCTGTTAGCATTTGCTTGTTGTCATCCTAAATGTCGTTTATCATCATGTTTTGTGTCATTTTGCGTTGCTTGACATGTTGAGAATGAAACCCTAAAATCTTGGTTTAAAATGATTGTAGGTGGTCCTCGAACCACTATAGCCAAGTGAGAGATTACTTCGAGATCTACTTGATTTGATTATCGATTTCTTGGGTTTTGTTATTTTGTGAATGTTTTTGAATTTGTTTAAATTTTGTGTTTTTTGACTAAGTTGAAATAAAGCATGTTGGAAACCTAAGGGGACTGACCTAGGGCCCCCGGGGCTAAAAAAGCCTTGCCTATGTTGTACATGCAAAGACCACGTAGTTCGATCGTTTGAATCAAAGCATAAACTTTTTTTTGGATAAACAATTCTTGGATTGATATTCCACTTTTGTGTCTAGAGGATATGTTGTGGGAAATTTACTTGTACTAGTTGTGGGGTTCAAGCAAATGTTGATATCTTAGACTGTTTGAGTGAAGGAATAATCCAATGATGTTGTTTTGTTTTTGATATTTTTTAGATGTTTTTGGATTTTTACCCTTTTTCCTGGGGGGTAAAATGTTGAAAAATTGGATTGATACTTCACTTTGTTTTTCTAGAGGATATGTTGCAGAAAAGCTTACTTGAACTAGCTGTAGGGTTCAAGAAAACTGTTGATATCTTAGAATTTTTGAGTGATGGAATACTCCATGTTGTTGTCATTTTTGAAGGTTACCTTGGTAGTGCATTGGTGGTACACCTTGTTGTTGGGAAGAACTATTTCAAAGGTTACACTAATAGTGCATTGGCAGGTATACCTTATTGTTGGTATAAATTCCTAGATCACAATGTGAGCTAGAAGACATAGATCAAGATTTATTCTGAAGCAAGATGCAAGCATTTTCCCCCAATATCTAGCACTGTAGGTGATGGATTCTCTTGTGATAGGATAACATGTTTGGATAGAGTATGTCCTTTGGACAATGCTTCATGGCTCAGATAAGGTTGGATAAGATAGGATTAATGATAGTGAACCATGTAAAATGTATATCGAAAATTTTTCAAGATCAAGATATGTTGGATTTTGGAAACAATGGATTGGATTCATTATGGATAGGCTGAGATGCTTCCACTTGAAATGGCACATTTAGATGCTTGATTCTTACACATGATGCTTGTTTGCCAGGTTTTCATCATGGTACTTGTCCAAAGCGGCACCATAGTGGTTTTCACTAGAAGATGATTTTTTTATTGATTATTTTTCTTGATTTTTGATTTATTGGTTTTTAATGTCACACAAGATTCCTATTTACCAGGTTTTCATCATGGTGACCATTTTCTGCTCATGTTGGACCACCTGGTGGTGTTGATGTAGATGCTTCTGGTGCTGATATGGTTGTTGTTGTTGTCATGACGTGCTAATGATATCCTGCTTGAAGGAGTTGTTTTGCTAGGATAGGAGCGCTTGAATGTAATCCATGATAAATTTGATTTTTCTTTTCAATACTAGAGTCAACCTTACCTTGATGCTCACATTGTGATAGAGTGCCCTTAGAGTCCTTATGATAAATATTTGTTTCCAACACATGGTCAATGTGAGATTTGGATATCATGGATGGAAAAATGCGTTGAGGGATATGATATTTAGATGGATTGGTCGACAGTTTGGAACTTTTGACTCTCCAAACTTGGGATGATGAGCAATGATGGGTGGATATGGAGATTCGATTGGGACCAATGTCTCGATATACTTTGTAAGTCACTCTCGAAGCTTTCTTTTTTATTGTTGGACTTATTCGATGGATGAACTTCCCTTTTTGATTTTTCCCCATAGTTTCTTTGACTAATGGAGTTTGATAGGGATGATTTTCTTGCTTTTTGTTTTGTATCCATTTGAATTTTTCTTGTCCATTTTTCTTTGCTGATTCTTTTGCTTCAATGACTTGTTTCGTTTCGTTCTTTGATATAGCTTTTTCTTTTTTTGTTGGTCCCAATCAGAGGATGGAAATATATGCAGATGATGATTCATGACATGGCTAGTTGTAGCGTTGGTATCAATTTCATCATAAGGACTCTTCGTGCTCTGTATGTTGATGCTTGCATTAGATAAAGTTTCCGCCAATATTATGGCGGTATCCTTGATGTGTTTAGCTCCCTTAGTTGTTAAATAATCAATACCTCGATGCTTAGGATTGCCCATAATTTGCTCTGGTTCTAAGATACCTTGTTCATGTAGGTCTAATCCTCTGCCTTGATAATGCATTTGTTGAAAATTTTCATTTGTAATAGAATATGTCTTACCTTGGAAACAAGGTGCTAATCCTTCTCTGCTCTGCTGTGGATCTTCAAATATGATAGCTTCCTCATTGATAGGATCCTTTAGATGTGGGATACCTTCTTGATTGATATTTGCATCCCGATCTTGTAAAATATTAGATTTTAATGCTTCTTCAAGAGGTGTTTCTGATTTACTATCCATGAAAAATTATTCCTCACAATTCATTTTTGATATGTCTTCATAGGATGTTCCTGATTCACAACTTATGTATAAGTCTTCTTTACGATCCATTTATGATATGTCCCCATAGGATGTTTCTGATTCACAACTTATGTATAAGTCTTCTTCATGATCCTTTTCTGATATGTCTCTAGCTTCTCTAGCTTCTATTATGTCTTGATCTTGTGTACAAATGTTAAGAGTAAGAGAATCTTGCTCTTTGGAAATGATATCAAGAGTATGCAACTCTTGTCTTAGATGAAGATCATCTACACGTACATTAGGAGTAAGCATCTCATGGGTAGATGTATGTGTTCTCAGTATATGGATTTTTTCTTCTTTTGGAAAACATAGGATATCTTGGAAGATATCTACCAAGTCATTATAATATTTTGATGATAGGGATTCTTGATCTTGACCTCATGTGGTATCATCTTTGACATGCTTTGGATCACATTCTTGACATGGATCAATTTCAAAGAAGGGATTGCTTGTAAAGGCTCCTTGGCTTTTCTCAAAATGTGGACATATGGATAATGACTCTTGGCTTAGGTTTTTTGCATTGGGTATAAGTGTTGGATCAAGAGTCTCTTGATCATCACTATGTACTACCATGAGGTTGGATGGTACCAATATATCTTGGACTGGGTCATTGCTAGAATTTTGTGCTTGATTTTGATCATGCTTGGGATTAAATTCTTGATGTATGTCCTCTTGCTCACTGGATGATGTAGAGACATTGTTAATGTGATCGGTGATAGATAAATCTTGATCGTTGCTTTCAAATTTTGAGGTTGAGACATTATCTTTGTTCTTATTGGTAGATGGCCCTTGAACATCATTTTTAATAGTTATTTCTCCCTGATCAATGAGGTCTTGGATGAGGTTCTTGAGCGTAGCACATTTATTCATTGGGTGACCCTTGATTTTGTGGAACTCACATTGTTTGTATTGGTTTTTACCAAGGGAATTTAAAGCTTGGTTCACCATAAGTTGGAATATCACTGATTTTGATAAGTTCCTGTTATACTAGTTCATGCATGATTACCTCTAAAGTCTCTCCGAAAGGGGTGAATTTCCTTCCTGGTTGGTAATCTTTCCTTGGTGGCTTTTCTTGATTATTTTTCTCTTGATTTTGTGGAGCTCCTTGATTTTGTATTTGGGGTATATTTTGATATTGTACTTGAGGTACACCTTGGTGTTGTGGAACTTCTTGATACCATGGCTGAGGTACATCTTGATATTGCACTTGAGGTACACCTTGATATTGCATTTGAGGCACACATGAATATTGTTGATATTGGAGGTGTTGTTGAGGTTCTTGTGGAATGATGCTCGTTTGTTGTGGATATGTAATGTCCTGACTTTGCACATGGCATTGATGATATGTTAGATTTTTATTTCATCTAATTTCCTCAAGATCTTTCTGAATTTTATCTAGGGCATTTTGATGTTCTAGACTTATTCCTTGATGAGGATTTTGAAACCCTTGATGTTGTTGCCCTATTTGATATTGTGACCCTTGATAAGAATGATTTGGGTAATAGATTGACATGTTTTGGGGATGTTTTGATATTCAATACCCTATCAAAAGGTCACTTGGTTTATATCCTCATGGGCCACTTCTACCATTCATGGTGTTTTTTAGTGGGATACTAGTGTTGTTCTTGATTGCTTCCATTTTATTCTTATGTTGTGATCTCGTGGATGTCATAAATAATTTGGGTCTCCTGTGGGAGAGTGGTGTACTCTCTAGTTGAATCAAATTCTAAAGACCTTATGTTTCCCTACAGACTATGTAAGATATTGGAACTATTGGAACAAACCCAGATTCTGACAATAGTAGAAGGAATACAAGTTCAAATTGTTCCTTGAAGCACATTTGTAAAAGTTATATACCAACCTAGTTCTGGTTTCGTGAAGTGCCCAAAGGTGTTTCTTGAGAGCTTTGAAACTTAGATGTCTAAGTCTAAAATGACATCCTATGGAATTTACCTTAGGGATCTTGACCTTACGTGAGATCATGAAGGGGATAATTATTGCCATGCGGGAGGTAGTATTATGGGTCTTTCGGCTGCTGTGTTTTCTTTTTCTTCCTCTTCATTTAGGACAATGGATGCAGTGAGAAATTGGTGGGTTGTATCATTTTCTACAAATATAAAGTTCCTCAAACTGCTTATGATATCAGTTTGTGCACCTGTAATGTGTGTGAGACTTGGTTGAATAACTGGTGCTACAGGATCTGGTTGTTGAACTGGGGCTGTTGGTCACCAAATGGTCATAAAGCTGGCAGTGTTATGGGATGGTTGTTGGGAAGCTCAAGACCCTAGGCTTTGAGTGCTATTTTTGATGACACTACTTATTTGGGAATCAAAATGTTGAAGAACCAAGGTCTATATTCCACTTCCTTATCTAGAGGATATGTTGCAGGAAATTCTACTTGTACTATCTATGAGTCCCAAGTAACTGTTAATATCATGGATGTCTGAGTGGAGGAATGACCTTAATGGTTTATTTGATTTTGATTTTAAAGGTAGGATGGAAATAATGGATGTGCGACTTATCTGACCTTCTATCTTTCCAATTGTTCTGGTTCGAACAATGATCTTGTGAACAACTCTTTTTCAACTTTTTCTCCGTGTTTTGAAATATGGCAAGTGATAAGGCAACACTTGGACTGACTCAACAAGCATGGACTTATGTGACCTTCATGTTTATAACTTAGGTTGTGAAATCACAACACCCAATCCGTAGTTCCCAAATTTTTACTTTCATTAATGACCCTGAAATCAAATCTAGAATGTTTGAAAACCTTTAAGGAAAGATAATTTCAAAGGAGTGCAAACATAAGGCTTTTCTCACAAGTGTGCACTCAATCAAAGGGTTTGTGGTTTTGCCATCTTGTTCAGTGTTTTTTTTAATGTGTTCTTTTCCTTTAAATCAAACAATTTTTTTTTATGTCAAATTGTTTTGAATGTATTGGGCCAAGTTTAACATAAACTAGCAATTACAACCCTAGGGGATAGACACCATTCTCTTAGGTAGGCTTGCCTCATGCTCCGAAGAGATGATTTTGCACACAAATTATGGCATGGGCCTGTAGTCAGACATGGAAAGTATCTTCTCGGAAGTAAATTCTGATGCACCACTCTCAGAGAATGTTTTTGGATAATAGGGTGGCTTCTAAAACAATTTGGTTCTTAGTGATAGTTGTGAACGTGAAAATATGACACTCACCCGCTGGCCACTTAAGGCTCTTTAACCATTCCCGTTCCACTTAAGTTATGGGATTAGGCGTAGTCTTTTTTCAATGTTTTTGGATAATAGGGTGGCTTCTAAAACAATTTGGTTCTTAGTGATAACTGTGAACGCGAAAATATGACACTCACCCGCTGGCCACTTAAGGCTCTTTAACCATTCCCG
The DNA here is from genome assembly GCA_007115665.2 of Sequoiadendron giganteum. Classification (NCBI taxonomy): domain Eukaryota; kingdom Viridiplantae; phylum Streptophyta; class Pinopsida; order Cupressales; family Cupressaceae; genus Sequoiadendron; species Sequoiadendron giganteum. The sequence goes on from CM021106.1 coordinate 431,000,463, forward strand.
TTCCACTTAAGTTATGGGATTAGGCATAGTCTTTTGTCAGCATGGCTTGAAGCTACTTTCTTACGAGTTCACAACCTTTAATATAGCCCGCTAGTAAAGGTGCTTCGAGACCTTGCAATGAGTTCTCCAGTGCAGGATGTGTCTCAAGCCCCCTCTTTAAGGTAAACAAGAAAAATAAAGTGCAATGCTTAAAGTTGTTATTTCACTCACCCAAGATCACCAAAAGGTGTGAGGGGAGAAGATAAAACACTTTTATCTTTTCCAATCATTGTATGCACAAAAAACACTTCATTGCAATTTGATTCATTTTAAACACCTCGAGCAATGTTGTCCCCAAAAAATTGTTTTAAAGCAAAACAAAAGTTCTTTTTCACTTACACCAATACGAAGTGTTCAAGACAACAAGATTTTAAGATAGTAATGGTGAGAAATCACAAAGAAGCATTTGTTCATTTTTAAGATCTCCAATAGAAGTGTTTCTAAGAAAGGCAATCCTTGTCCTATCTTGGTCAACAAATGTGAAAACGTGCGTGCGTCAACAAAATGAAAAATGATTTCTCTCTTTTTATGCACCAAAATTAAAGGTTCCTACTTATGAAAACATTAAATGTGTTCACTTTTAGAGCCCAAAATTGAAGTGTTTTTATTATTTTTACGAGCACTAAATGAAAGTTCCTAATTTAAAAAGCTTAAAATTTGTTCATTTTTATCAACACCAAAATCAAGTGTGAGTTTGTGTTGTTCATTTTAGAACACCAAAGTGAAAATTCCTAAGTTAAAAAAGGTTGAAATTTTTTCTTTTTATCAACACCAAAATCAAAATGTGAGTTTTTTGTTGTTCATTTTAGAGCACCAAAGTGAAAATTCATAAGTTAAAAAAAGTAATTTCAACAACTAAAACCAACCGTCTTCCCTACAATAAACATGTTAGAGTTGTTGGAATCCTACATCAAACCTGTCAATTCTTGCCTACACATAAAAAAAAAACACCTATTAGTGAAAACCTATTACAAGAGTGTAGGATTGGTGCATCTATCTATCAGAACAATTGCTCAAAACAAAAAAGACAAATGCATTGGTTTTAGAAAACTGCATAGTTTTAAGAACAAATGCTCAAAACCTTGTCAGATAGATGCTAACTCAGGAAATTACAAATGCACCAGTCTTAGACAAATGTGACATTCCCATGACAAGTGCACAATTCTTCTGAAAAATGCGTAGTTTTCTTTTCAGACAGATGCTCAAACTTTCTAGATAGATGCTCAGGTCTTTAGAATGAGTGCGAGAAAAATGTGACAGAAGCGTTTCTGTGACCTACAAATTCACAAATGGATCAAACAAAGATTAGAGAAGGGGACAAGGGTCCCATCGGGCATGCCAGAATGTGTGAGGGGCAATGAGGACGTTAGAACAATGATCCAAGAGGGACATTAGAGCAATCTAACAAATAAATCTAATCTACAACCAAAAATCTAAAATCTAAAATCTAGAAAATCCTAGACATACGAAATTGAAACTATCCTATTGTAAGCATGATAATGAACCTAATAATTACCAAATGAGAAGAAAAGATAGCTTTTACCATCTCGTAGTGGAATGTATTTTCTTGATGTTGGATTTTTCTTATCACAACAAAGCCTCCAAAGTTCATGTGCAAAGTGTGGATGAATGCTTGTTGTGTTTGGTTGATCGAAGAAAATGTATGAAGCTCTCTCAAGGATGATCTTGGCAACACTTTGTTGCTCACTATATGTTAATTCTTCGATCCTTATTTGTGAGGAAAGGGGTTTGTTATATAGAAAATGAGATTTGAAATAGACGATCAAGATTGTTTTGAAGAATATCCAGATCAATGGTCGGAGTGTGTTGAGAGGATATAGACATGAGATAATTGTACAAAGTTGATTGCACAATTTGTGTGATTGGGAAATAGATTGGCTAGTCAAGACTCTGATTGATCAGTTAACTAAATAGATGGATTAGTTAACATTGTGATGGCTTAGTTAGGAATGTGATGTTTTAGTTAACTAAATAGATGGATTAGTTAACAAATTAGATTTCTTAGTCAACAATCATAATTTGCTCAATCAAAAAGAGGGTGAGGAAAATGAATTAATTGATTTAATTAATTAATTCCTTTTTGGGATTTGAATGTGCAAATCAGGTTTGACTTTTGCAAACAAAGTTTCATTAGTTTGATTTGATTTTTGATAATTAATTTGAATAGTTTGATTTAATTTAAATTTTTGGATGGAAAATGTTCAAATTAAATTATTATTTAATAATTTAATCCACTTAGGGAAATAAGGTGATTTAGCGACATAATTAAATAATTAGCGTTATTTAATTAATCAGGACGAAATAAGGTGGGATTAGGACTTTATTAAATAAATGAGATTTATTTAATAGGTCAAAATGATGAAACATGAATTAATTAAATAATGTTTTATTTAATTAGGGTTTCTAGGACTTTATTAAATAAATGAGATTTATTAAATTTGTTCGAAATGATGAAAAAGTGAATTAATTAGATAATGTTGTATTTTTCAATTAATAGAGGAATTAGGGTTTTTGATGTCGTTTTGATGTGATGTGATGTGGTACGATGTGGTGTGATGCGGGAACATTGTGGTATGATTTCAAATTGTTTTAGGGTGATTTTGAGATGATCTAAGACGTTACAAGATGATTCTGAATTATTTCGAGGTGATTTCGAGTTGATCCAAGATATTATGGGATGATACTAAGTTATTATGAAGTGTTACAAGATGATTCCGAGTCATTCCGAAGTGTTATAGGATGATTCTGAGTCATTCCAAACTGTTACGAGATGATTTTGAGTCATTTCGAAGTGTTATGGGATGATTCCGAGTCATTCTGATGTGTTATGAGATGATTCCAAGTCATTTCAAAGTGTTACAGGATGATTTCAAGTCATTCCGAAGTGTTATAGGATGATTCTACAAGATGATTCTGAGTCATTCTAAAGTGTTACAGGATGATTCTGAGTCATTCTGAAGTGTTACAGGATGATTCTCAGTCATTTCGAAGTGTTACAAGATGCTTTCGAGTCATTCCGAAGTGTTACGGGATGATTCTGAGTCATTCCGAAGTGTTATAGGATGATTCTGAGTCATTCTGAGATGATGTGGGATGATCTGAGATGATGTTCCATATCATTTGATGTTCCTTGAGGCTGTTCGATGTCATTCAATGTTGTTTTGATACTGTTAATGTTGTTTGATGCTGTTTAGTTTTGTTTGATGCTATTTAATGTTGTGTGATAGGTGTCAAGTCAATTTCACATGTCTATAAATCCTTAAACAAATGACAAGGTAAAACCAAGCCCAATGATAGGTATGGAAGGATAATGGATTGATTTTGGCAAAGGATAAGAGACATGAGGATTATTGGCTGAAAGAATTAGCATATGATCTCCAAGGACTATGTCGCATAGGAATAATTTGTTTTCTCCAAGATATGGATTTGGATAAATTCTATGAAGGCAATGACACAATATTTCATGGATAGTGTATGACCAAAGGATAGACATGTCAAGAATTTTCCCAAAGCATGATTTATGTTTGTGCCCCATTTCTTATCAAGATCAAGGTAGGTGGGAAAATGGATGGAAACGATATGGATTAAATGGATAGATGGAAATTTTATGAGAAAGACATGGGAGATGAGACAACTTGCCCCCAAGTGTAATGGTCCACATAGATAATTGCTCTTACACATGACACCTATTTTCCAATTTTTCATCATGGTACTTATCCAAAGTGCCATAAAAATGGTTTTCACTATTGGATGAAATTTTTGTCTTTACTATTTTCTTTCTTTCAATTTTTCTCTTTTTTTCTCTTTTTTTTTTTGTTTTTTTTGTTGTCACCAAGATGCCTGTTTGCCAGATTTTCATCAAGGTGATAATTGTTTTGATTTTTTATATCAACTTGATATTCTAGATGATCACTGATTGTTCAGAATCATTTGATGGTGTTGATGTAGATACTGGTGTCATGATATTCCAATAGTGACCTTTATGGAATAGTTGTCTTGTCAGGATTATAGCACTTGCATACAATTGATCGATGTCATTGTGATCCTCTCTGATACTATGTTTTTCCTTATCAAAATATGTACATCGTGATAGAGTTCCATGTGAGTTCTTATGATAAAGAGTTGTTGCCAAGATGCGATGAATTTGTGAAGTAGGATTTTTACACTTTATACAAGATGTAGGATTATGATGGATGATGGTAGATGTGGATGGACTATTTGGCATTTTGGATGTAGCAATTTTTATTTTCTAAACTTGAAATGGTGGATTATGGAGTTTGGAATTTTGATTGGGATAGTGTTTGGAACCAACACTTTTATATGCCTTGCATGATGACCATTTTGAAGGAGGTGGATATTTATTATATGTGGGAGACCTCTTTTCTTGTGGCTCCACATTTTGATTAGATATTGGAATTGAAATATTTTCTTTACTTGATCCATTTTTATTTGGGATCCATTTTAATTTTATTTGTCCACTTGGATTTTTGCATTCAATAGCCCTTTATATTTGATTTCAGACTTTAGACTTGTAAATTTTTTATTTTTGTTGGTTCTAATTGATGGGATTAATTATGTTGGAATTAAGTTTTATGATGTGGATGGAGGGAGTGTTGGAAGAAACCTTATGACAAGGACTACTCATAGCCCCCAATTTGATGTTTGTATTGGATAAAGTTATCCCTAATACCGTTGAGGTATCACTAACATCATTTGATTTTTTGATTGAAGAATAACCAAGATCTTGAAGTCTAGGATTTACATGAAACCATATTGGTTCTAGAATGACTTGCTCATGTAGGCCTAGTCCTCTTCCTTGATTTTGCATACTCTGAAATATTTTATTTGCGATGGGGTATTTTTTATTTTGAAAGCAAGATGTGAACCCATCATTGTGTATGTGAAAATCATTGCTTGGAATCTTCTCATCTATAATAAAGCCTACTTTGACAAAGGTGGATGTTCCTAGTTGGTAGGATATTTCGGATTTATCATTTGTCATGCTTGTTTCTTCTTGATCATTTGGAATGTTGATTTGACCCATGGTAGCTTTTGTATCTTCTTTGATTTGATCCATAGTAGCTTTTTTATGTTCTTCTTTGACTTGATCAATAATAGCTCATTTATAATCTTCTTTGATGTTATCCATATCATTTATTTGATTATCTATGTGTCCAAGGGAGACAAGTGTCTCATCTTGGGAAATGGAGGTGCTTAGAGTTTGGATAGGATTAACTTCAACTGTTTGATCATAGATGGTATGAAGGTCGATGAGAGGATCATTTTGGATTTCTTGTTCAACGGTAGGATTTTGATCAAAGATAGGTTTATCTTGGATGACGTGATTGGGAATGGGATGTTGATTAGATATTGGATTAACTTGGATATCATAAGCATCTATAGGTGATTTTTGGGTAACTTGATCTAGATTTGTCATGGATTTTATTTCATCATGCTTTGGTCTTTTCTTTTGATGTATATCCCAAGGTTTAAGTAATCAAATGTGATTTTGGGAAATGATAGGTTTTTCTTTGATAAACTCAAGATTTTGACATGGAATTAATGGAGTTTCAATAGCTAGATCTTTTTTGGTATTGGTAAGCAATGGAGGACATGATGGTGACAAATGGTTGGATGGTGTGGGATTAGCAATGTGATTGGATCTCTTAACTTTATTTTCATTTAGGGGTCGAGCAAGTTCCTTTGCTAGTTGTCCTTGGAGAGAATTAATTAATGTGATTTTATTGGATGGTATTATAGTTTGGGATGGATTAGTGGATGGTGGATTAGGATAAGATGTGGAGGATTGGAATGGACTAGTGGAAGGTTGGTTTCTTTTGTCAAAGTTAGGATAAGGATGATTAATGGATGTTTGTTGGGGTAATGGTATGGATTATGTTAATTGGTTCTTGATAAGGAGGATAGATGGATGGGAGACTAGATATTATAGATTGTTGGTAAGATGGATAGATAGACAGATGAATCAGGACTTTGGGTGATTGGTATTGACGATTGAGGATTAATTAGTGTTCAGTTTGACTATGAAGAAGATGAAGGTAAAGTGAAGACATGGTCATGAATTCAGATTAGAATGGATAAAGAAAACATAGTGAGGACCATATAAAACTTGCGATCTTTGGATGACAATGCAAAATGGATACGAAACTAAACTATGTTTTTTGGAATTTTTGGGATATAAGGATGCACCTAAGACCAAGATTAAGGAATGGTAGAATGATAATGACCCTATGACCAAAGGATATGATTTGCAAAGATGATGATGACCAAAGGATATATTTTTTTTATGATTTTTGGGATATATAAGGATACAAAATGACAATGCAAAGATGATGATGACCAAAGGATATGGTATGCTATTTTTTAGTGATTTTCAATGATATAATGATGCAAGATGACCATGCAATGATAATGGTGACCTTAAGACCAAAGGATGAAGCTAAATGAAGCTAAATAGGACCAATGGATTCCAAATGATACCAAAGGGAGACTAATCAATGATCAAAGATAAATATATGAGACTAAGGAATACTAATCAATGATCAAAGGTAATGATGTAACAAAGTCTAAGATGAGATTAAGCTATGTATTTTTGTGATTTTTTGGGTATATAAGGATGCAAAATGACAATGCACCTAAGTCCAAGACCAAAGAATGATAGGATGATAATGATGTTATAATAAAAGGATATGGTATGCCAAAATTAAATTAAATGGGACCAATGGATGCTAATTGATATTAAAGGGATGAATGTTAAGATTGAAGAAAAAGGATGTTAACCAAGCTATGTAGATGCAAGGTAACAAACCAAATTATCATTGACCTTTTTGATGACCAATATTGAGAAGATGATAGATTGACAGGATGAGTCTAAACTAAGATGCAAGTTTGAGATCCAAATTTTGACCAAGATGATGATGACAAAGATTGATAGATAAAAAGATAAATGTCAATGACAATCTGAATAAGTAACCATGGACTATCCAAAGTTTCAATAAACTTCCTATGTCTGAAATTTAGAAGGCAAGTGCAACCTAAATCAACCTAAAATATGCAAGGAAAGGATTAATAATACAACCTAAATGAAAGGAAAACCTAAATGAAAATGGGGAATATGAATTGATCAGATATTACAAGTCTATTTTTTAGATAATAAGATCATTGTCAAAATGATTGAGATTGGACTGGTATTTTGTGAATTCAAGTTTTCTGACTAATTTTTGGTGTTTTGGTGAGATTTTGTGAAATTGATTTTGGAAAAAACAAAAGATAGTTAGAAAACACTTGTTTTGGTCTAATTTTGAGTGTGAAGATGTTTGATTTTAATATAAATAAGACACTGATAAACAATCCAAAACCTAGGTTCAAAAAAGATGCAACTTGTTGAGTCCCTACTTGGATTTTTCTAACCACTGAAACAAGGTGGACAACAAGAGACTTGGTGGCACTAGCTCCCCCTTACAAAAAACACACTTCTCAGGCACACCCTCTACACTTGAATAGTGAAGATGTAGGGAGACTTTAGAATGACCATTCCTGCACCAATAAGTGAATGGGTTTTGGGCCTCTAAAACAAGTGTTCTTAGTGAATACTCGGGTACATAGCACCTTGCGAGCATCCATAAAGCCACTTAAGACTTTAATTACTCCTAATAGGGGATCTTATAATTTTTATGGTAGTACCCCATTTTGAATAACACTGTATGGCTAATGCCTACATATCACGAGGGCTTGATAGTTTAGTCTTATCCATTTATATATCAGCTTGAGCATAAAACTAGTTAGAGTCACCTTCAAGTTCTCCATATGGATGCGTCTCTTAGGAAAGCCTCTCTAAAGGTAAACACAAGCGAGACAAGTACATTTTTTTGATCTCCCAAATTGCACGAAGCGCAAGGAGAGATCATACACAATGCCTTTTTCTCACACTCGCATGGGGTTCATTTTAATTCCAAATCAAAATATGTGGGTGATTATAAAAAATTCCAAAGGGACACTTTTGATTCTCAAGATCACCGAGTGGCACGAGAGAAGAGCATACACATCCAAAAGCACAATTCCAATCACAAGACATAGAAAACACTTGCAATTTTAACCCTTGCTTATAATGAAACAAACACTTGGGTTATTTTTAATCCAATGACGTGTGATGCATGTTCATTTTAGATCCCATGAGTGTAATATGCATTTTGTTGTACATTTTAAACCCTTATGAATAAAAAATACATGTTCATTTTATCTTTATGAATCTAATGCAAGTTGTAGTTGTAAATTTAGGCCCAATGAGTGATTCATGCAAATTTGTTGTTCATTTTAAGCCCCACGAATGTGGAAGATGCAATTTGTTGTAAATTTTAAGACCAAATGAGTGAAACGCAATTTTAGCTCTTCAAGAAGTGTGTTGAAAAACATAAAATATTTCTCATCCAAAAAAAAGCCAAAAATATTGCAAAGCCACAAGTTATATCTCCTTGATGAAAGCCACAAGCTGGAAACAAAACATCAGTAAACAAAAAAACCTTTAATGATAAAAATTAAATAAAAAATAGTGATAACTTTCTCAAAACTAAACAAAATTTTAAACTGTAAAAATATATGGAAAGATAAGGCATAGACCTTCAAAACCTAGAAAGACTTTGGAAAAATCCTCCATGAAAAAAGTGTTATAAACAAAAGAAAACGTGGATCTTAACAACTAAATTTTAAAAAGCTACGAGCACTAAAACAACCATAACTTTCTTAAAAAGTAACAAAATTTTAAAAAACCGTTTGAAGTTTTGGAAATCTAAGAGCGAGACCTACAAAACCTAGATAACCATTTTTAAAGATTTTATGTGCCCATTTTCCATGTTCAAAATAAGATAGTGAGATTTTTTGTGAATTATTGGCTGTAACATGCAAAACAACAAAAACAAACAAGAAAATAAACAAATTTCTTTACAAAATTGTAAGATTCATGTTGGGTTCACCAAATGTAAGATTAGAAAATTTAAAATGGCTAAGACCAAAGTAGCAACCACTCTACAAAATATCTAAGCCCAAATTTCAAATCCAAATAAGAGAATACAAATGATAAAAGAGAGCAAACAAGAATGAAAGCATAAAATAAAACCCTATCAAAGTTTCTTCATCTCTCTTGCTTCTTATCCATTCTTTCTCAAGTTGTAAATATTTTCCCTCAAATTTTGAAGTGCTAGAATACCTGAAAATGACAATGAAAAGATAACAAGAACTTTGGAGAAATATGGTTGTAAAGACAAAATGGAAGAGAAGACCTTTTTTTATAGAAAAGATTTCGAATGGACAGACAAGATGGATCTTCTAGAAAGATGCCAAGATCAATGGTGGAGAATTCATGCACCAAAAAGTGGTGGGCTAGGGACAGCTAAGGATAGACGATTAAGATTGAAAGAAGACCAGAGAGAATCAACAGTCAAGATTTGAAATGAGAAAGTGGAGGGAAAGTAGTGGAGCAAATTAAATAATATAATTATTTAATTTGGGAGAGCATGTGGGCCATTAAATAATAATTTTAATTGAAGAAGGAAATCTTGAAAATTATATCATATTATTATTTAATTTGGGAAAGGAAATGGAGGAATAAAATAAATTATTTAATTCATGGAAGGCATCTTTGACCATATTTTAAATTTGGTAAAAGATATGGAGGAATAAATAATCATTTTAGATTATTTATTTATGGAGAAAGGGAAAATGAATATTTTATTTTAAAGTTATTATGAAACTATTTATATTAAATATAGAGACAAGTGAAGAAAGAGATTACATAATTAAGTCAAATTAATTATTTAATAGAGGAAAGGTGTTAAGAGGGAGTTAAATAATTTTAATAATTATTTAACTTTAGAAGAACAAAAGGATCAATGAATAGATAAATAATTAGGAATAATTATTTAACTATAGACAAATAATGAAGATAAAATAATTAAATAAATAATAATTTATTTAATTATAGAAGGAAATAGTGTTAGCGACACAATTAAATAAATAATTTAACTGATTAAGGAGAATAAAGATCAAGAAATGAATTAATTAAATAATTAAAATTATTTAATTAATAGAGGAATGCGATCAAAGATAATAATTAAATAATTAAAATTACCTAATTACTTCAGGAAGAAGACCAAGATGATGGAAAAATGATGCTCGCAGACCAAGACATTTTTCAGTGTCTACAGTTGCAAACGAGGGTTTGAAGCTTAGAACTGAAAAAATAAATTTAATCGAAGCATTTTTGGCCCAAACGAAGTTTTCCATTATGTTTAGAAGGCCCAAAAACCCCTATTTTCATATTAAATTTGTCTATTTTAGGTGAATTTGGTTTTTGGATTTTTTTAATTTTGCTAGGGGGTCATCACTGCAAGCTAAATTCAACCATTTAAAAAAAAAAGTCATAAATTTTTTCCATATTGTCCATTTTCTACAAATGAGATATCATCGAAAAGTTGGAGATGAGCACTTCCCATCCATAGAGGTAATGATAATTTTTTTCCATTTTCTACCAGATATTGCAGGTTGAAGTTGTTTGATTTAAATTTCTTTAAAATGCCATAACTTTCACCTCGGTGCTTCGATTTTCAGAAACAAGTAGGCGTTTGAAAGGTCTTGGAGAGCACTACACAACCATAAGGCTATTTTTCTAATTTTTTTTCTCAGGTTCATTTTGTATCAGAATTTTTAATTTTGGCTATTTAAATCCTATTGAGCATTGTATCTTGAAAAAGGCTTTGTAAATGCACTAAATATAAAGTACCAACCTTATAATATTAGGGGGTTGTTTGATACTAGTGAAAAGGGTGGGATTCTCTTGGTGCATTGCTTTGATTTTTTTTCTTGTTCTCATCTTTCCATGGATCATTCTAAGGTTCCTTTGCTCACATCATATAATTATTCAACATAGCATTAAAATGTATGCAGTATTCTAATGATTGAAGGTCACTCTCTATATGTTGAAAATAAGGTACTCGAACCTACATATTTAGATAAAAAGATAAAATGGATGATTGAACATACCAAATCTCTTGGATCTCTTCATAGACTTGTTTCTCAAGATTTGTTGTTTCAAATTGAATCATGTAATACTTCTCATGAAGTTTGGGACAAATTGAAAAATTGTATGGTACTACAGATGATGAGGCTATCAAATTGATAATGAGTTGATGATCCTTGCTCCAAAGAACTTTGAAAACATCCAAGACTACATCACTAAGGTTAATAATTTAAGAGAGCAATATAAAGTGTGTGGAATTGATAAGGACATTCAATTGGTATACAATACAATGAATAAAATCTCTTCATTAATTTTTCTTTTGGACTTAGCTAATTTTTGTTCCATTTTGCACGACTTCTTCAAGATGGAAAACAACTTCCGGAGCACCCTCCAAAGATGCTCTAGAACATTATGATCCTCATATCAGATACTCCAAAAATTGATGGTCCTTACGCCTGATGCTCCGAAACTTGTACAAAACTCGTCATGTCGAAATGATGTTCCTGCACTAAGGTTCAAAGCTCCCGAAGTCCAAAATTCTTAATCATTTTGGTGCTGCTCCCACTGCATCTTTTGACGATGCTCCAAAACCTTCATTCCGTTGCTGCTCCGACTGCATCTTTCGGTGATGCTCTGAAACCTTCATTCCATTGTTGCTCTGGCTGCATCTTTCGGCGATGCTTCGGAACCTTCATTTCGTTGCTACTCTGACTGCATCTTTTACCGATGCTCCAAAAGTTTTATTTCACAGTTGTCCTGGTTGCATCTTTCACCGATGCTCCGAAACTTGTCTGCCTTCTCCACCGTGAATATAAACCTCTTGCACTAGTTTCAAGCACAATGACAATTACGTGGTCTAGAACTTATTCATTCACATTCCGTCACCTTTTTCATAATTTCAAAACTTCGCCACACTTCCATCATCATATCTTGTACACATGCTGCTCTATGTGTTTTTTTAATCATAAATAAATCCTCCAAGTACCACAGTCCTCATTGATGGCTCCGTTATCCATAAAATTCCGCATTCATACCACAATAAATCCGCCATCACCTCAGCCAATACCTTCCGTCATCTTGCCAAATCTGTAAGGTACGAGATCTTTGAACGATCATAGAATGCAAGTAAGTATTAATTTTCGCTATAAGTAGGTAGTTATTTTTGAATAAAGAATAATTAATTGGCACAAAATTCACTCCCAATTTAGCAATTTGTGCCACTTGGCAATCAACTACTTGTATAGAAAATCCTTTCACATGCCTCCATGCAAATTGAAAATCATTGCATAGTAAGCTGCAAACAGGACAAATAAGTGATTTTTGAGGCAATATTTTCAAAAGTGCTGTGTGAAAGCTTTGGGCCGTGATTGAAATCTTTTGCAGAGAGGGAAAATATGAGAATGGGGAGTGGTAAAAAGAAGTCAGAGCCAAATTCAACTAAAAAATTGTTGGGATTGAACAATATCTCCAGACTGTTTGAAGAGGCAGGGTGGTTGGATTTTATCAAAAAATTCAAAGGATATGATGAAAAGCTGGTGAGCTCGTTTTCTGAAAACTACTCAAATGGTGAAGTGGTATTTCATGGAAATCATTTCAAGGTGAGTCCGAAAATCATTTCCCATTTGTCTGGGTTAGAAAATTTAGGTATTAAGATAAAAGAAACCTCTCAGATAACGTACCAAAATTTGTTTGAATTATTTGTTAGACAGGGAGACCCTCACCCCATGGTAGTAATTAGCACCAGAGGATAGAATAAAGGGTTCCATAGGACCTCCATACTAGAGCCCTGGGGTACTGGCGTTGCTTGGATCATAAAATATTTTACTTGTGAAGGTCAACTAGTTGTTGTAGTAGGACCTGCTTTCTGAATGTTGATCCATTTGCGTCATGGGAAAGAAAACTCTACTCTTAGGGTAAATTTGTTTGAATTTTTATGTGAATCTCTAAAATATTCCATAGAAAGATATAAAATAGGGTCCGGGCCACTGAAACACCATGGATTAATTCAATTGATTTGTAAATACCATTTTCGCAAGAAATTCGAGGGCAAATGGGAAATTTTTTTAAAGAAAATTGAGAAGCCTTCAATCAAAAGGACAATAGAACCAGGGGAATCATCTCACCAAATTACTTCACCATCCAGAGAAATTTCTCCTAAGAGCTCTCCAGCTCCAGAAGCTCCTAATTCCACCACCCCTGGTGAGGAAGTGCCAAACTTTTTGAATAATGAATTCAAAACCCTTGATTTTCCAGAGCAAGTTGAGCTTGTTTATTCTGATTTTAGTAACCCCAAAAGAAAAAGAAAAGGGAGAAATAGGACACCCGTCACCTTCCAAGGTCTTCCTCCATTAAGAAGAAGTAAGCGCCTAGCCTGTGAATTCTTCGAAACCCTAATGCAGGTTATGGAGGGAAGTTCAAAAAAGAAAAAGCCGAAGCGGCCATCTGAGCCTATAGAGATTTCAGAGCCCACTAGTGAAGAGGAAATACCTCTAGAAAAAGAAGATTCAGTCGAAGGGATTCCTTCCCACTCTGCATATGTGGAGGAGATCTTCACTAAAGAAATTTAGGGAAGAGAACAGGAGGGAGATGAAGGTATTCCAAGTAATTTGTCCCCTATTGTTAATACAATTATTGAGACAGTTGAAACGAAGGATGCCACTGCAGAAACAAAGAAATGTAAAATAGAAATTGATAATCTAAAGAAACAATTGTACAAAAATAATGAATAGGTTGAATTGCAAAAAGAAGAGTTGATGGTGCATATGGCTGTAATAAATAAAAGGAATCAAGAAATACAGGGTTTAAAACTACAATTACAGGAAAATGATACAATGATTTATAAGTTGGAAGAGAAAATACAAGAATTGAGTCAAGAGCATAAAACTTATAATGTTGACATTGCAGAAAAAGAATACAGAAATTGAAAGGATAAAGGAAAGCTTTGTGCTTATTCTCAAAACCTTTGAAGAAGACAGGAAAACAAGAACTGAAGAATTAAATTCTTTCATCAGTAGAGTTGTAGAGTTGGAACAAGACTTGGCGGAATGCACTGTGAAACCAAAGATGGAATCAAAAGAAATTCAAACTAAGCCGCTTATAATTGATTGGTTTCAGGTTCACATTCCCCCATTGCTAATGAAATGGATGGAAAAGTGTTATTTCTTAAGAAATGTTCAAACTAAGAATTACAGTCTGAAGAAGGAATTGGTACTCCTGAAGGAGTCATTTCACAAGGCATAGAAAGGAAAACAAGATGCATGTCAATTAATTCATTGTCTATTATCCTGTAGAAGGCCATGTAGATTGTATTCCATGTTTTTAAACGAACAATGGATAAGATGGAAAATATTCAGAATCCATAATGATCAGCCTTATGAACCCAATGACAAAGAATTTATTAAGATATTTGTAGAGTCAACCCCTGAGGATCAAGATTTGATTTGTGAGTTCTTTTTGCATGATTTATTATTAGACAATCACACTGATTTCTTTATCAACCTGTTTGTTGGAGAAGTAGAATTAAGAGCCCTGTTGTCTACCATGAGAAACCAGATTCATTGGCAGGAGCATACAAAAGAATTTGCACAGGCAGAAAAGACAATAGGTCTCCAAATAAGGTCACCAAATTCTAGGCCTGGAGGTTTCAAAGACACCTTTTCATCTCTCTTGATTAATGAGAAAATGAAAGAAACGTATGACGACAGCCTCAGGTAGTGTTCCAATAATTTTATGAAGCATGGGAAATAATTGATTGGGAAAGCATGGCATGCTTATGAAGAGAGGTTCCCTCCATTACCTTTTTACATCAAGAAAAGAGAGGTCATTTACCCTCTTAATATCAGGTGGCCTTTTAGAAGAGTTGATGCTTTAGTCAGAATCTCGAGAATCCTTAAGACAAACTAGATAGGAATTAGATACATGCCTCCTTTGCTACTTAATCCACCTCTTGATTTCAATATTTCAACTGATTAGAATGATAGACTTTTTAATGAATGTTGAGAGAGTGTGATATTTCATAGAGGGTTCGTCCATGACCCTGTAGCTTTTGATGCAACAACAAGAGAGGAACATGATCTCAATGCCATATATGAGGAGTGGAATAAAACTCCGGGTTATAACTATGGAGTAGGAGGACCTACCAGGAATTAGGTGGGGGAGGAAATGATGAGGTAAAAATAACCTCATCATAATAAAATTAGAAAAGCTTATTCTTACAAGTTCAATCCTAAATCTGTGCCAATTTATTAAACTTTAGGAGAAATAATTGCTTATCTTTAAGGAAAATTATGCAAAATTTATTTATTATGATCAATTGAGGAAATTTTCCAATACAGGTTTAATGGGTTGACTTAAGTGTTTTTGTAGGGAATAATTGGTCATCTAGCAGCTGTTACAAAACATTGAGCCAACACGTGCCTTAAGTATGATGGAAGATAGATGCTGCGAACCTCCTCCCGAATCTTAGGCCGATGAACTGAAGATTCAGTTACTATCTATTTAATTTCTATTACCAAAAACTTCATGGCTTGTCTCGAGCCTTCTCTACGTTTATGCATTTTAAAGACATGGAAGTTAGTTAAAGTTGTTAAAAGACTTTTTCAATGGCTATCCACGCCATCTGGAATCTAGGATTTAGTTATAAGTTTTTCTATAAGAATGTAATTTCAAAATGATGAATGGGACTGAATAGTAACATTATGCTATTTATATGATTTCTGAATACTGATGAATGAAAGAACTTTCTTCTGTCAGTTGCTAAGTTGTTGAACTATGTATGATAATTGTTTATAATGGAAGGAATCTAGAACCTGTAGTTTATGTGATTTGAGAATGAAGTGTTGACCCACGAGCTGGCCACTCGAGGGGAGTTAGTTTAAATAGATAGGTACTTACTATTATGTTGTTTTAGTTGTTACATAAATAACTGTTCAGTAGGAAGTATTTAAGTTTGTTAAGAGTTGAGTCTTAATTTTTGAAGCACCATTATTTTTTAGTAGTATGTGTTGTTCTTCGTAGTTGTTAGAATGTTTTACTGTTTTAGAAAATGTTTTATGGTCTATTTACTTACTTTTCCAATTCCGTAGTTTATCAGTTATTCAGTTTACTCATCTCTATGCTTTCTAGTTTAGTTATGATGCTTTCTAAATTAGTTATTTTATGCTTTCTAGTTTAGTTATGATGCTTTCTAAATTAGTTATCTTATGCTTTCTAGTTTAAGTATTTCCAGTTTTCCTAGAATAAATTGTTTTCTAGATAAGAAGTTAAATGGCCTTAGACTAAAATTGATTTTAGTAGTTTGAAGAAAAACAAAAAATCTAAGATGGGTTATCCGAATTATCTTCTTTTGCAAATTGCCTTGGACACTGCCGAGTCGACTAATTGACATTCTATATTCTAAAGTAGTAGGAGCTAACGACGGCCTATCACGTTGTTCGACGAGATTGAATCATCTTCAACATTAAATGTCGAGCTTCTACCATTGCAGGAGACTCACCATTGATGGGGGGATGCCTTGTCTTTTTTCTTCTTCTCTATTATGAGGGGGTATTTTTCTTGGCCTTCTAATGTATCATTGAGAGCATTTTTGTATATCATCTCTTTTGGGAAGGAGTTTTGTCCCATTGGGTTTTCTCCTTTTCTCCATTTGTAAGATATATCTTTACATTTGTACATGGGTACCTATCATGGCCTCATTTGCCGAGAGCCATCATATTTTCCATCCTCCTAAGCTATGCTTAAGGGGGGGTGTTGGCGTAGCTTTTTATTTTCCTAGCGGGTTAATTTATTTTCCCTTAGTCTTAGGTTTTTCCTACAATTAATTAAGCTTTCTTAGGATAATAAAGTGAGTTTGTTACTGGGAGATAAGTGTGTGGTGTCCCCTTCCTTAAAGGGTGGAACCCCTTTCCAATTTTGGTGGCATCCTCCACTTTTTGTGGTCCATCTCCAATTTTTTTTGTTGATTCCTATTGGTTGGATTTTCCACCTACCTCCTCTCCTAAGTTCTATATAAACTCACTACCTAGCTTGTATTTTCATACTCTTGCATCCTTTATGCATCTTTGTAGTATATCTTTTTAGCTTGGAATCTCTTAATGTGATTATATCACATCGACATTGCATAATCTCTCAGAGTCCTGGTTTGCATTCTTATCTTTTTCTACTTTATGTAACTTCAATTTTCTCTTAAAAGTTCCTTGGGTTATTTAATCTATTTCAGATTTCTAATAATTATGAAAGAAATCAATACATAGTGCATTGAAAGATGAGACACGTGTCCACAAATCCCCATGACTAGTGTAATTTTCAAATTTTGGAATCTTCACTCCCTGATGGATAAGAGTGTTTAAAATAGAAATGGAAAGAGGAATACAACAAGAAAAAGGCTAAAACATAACCTGGGAGGAAGAGTTGGTCAAATTCGCTAATTTATTTTGCATGCATCCCATGTTCTATAAAAGAGAATTGCAGATAGAATTAGTAGAAAAAGTAAGAAAAATGTGACCACCAACATGACCACCAACACCTGCACTGGTGGAGCCCTTAGCACCAACGCCACCAGGGGTTTTGACCTCGACACTAGAAGAGGCACTAGCACTGATGTTGATAGAGATACTAATCCAGGTGGATCTCGAGAACCTAAAAAATGAATCATTCCAGAGGCCCTTGAAATCAACACCATGTCAAAGTGCTCAAAAAATTGGACTCAATGCAACTTGAACGGGAAAAAAAGGAGCTCGTATGCCAAAGTTATGGCTAGTCAAAGTTTGGTCAAACCTTGCAACCAGGCATGTATTTTTAGGTGAAAAATTGAACATCTTGAAATTCATTAAAATCACCACCAAAATGAAGAGCTCATTACCATGATCCCAATGCTGCTCATTTCATAGAAAACAGAGCTTGTACGATGAAGATATGGCCAATCAAAGTTGAAGGTTGACTGGATGCTGATATGGCAAGTGTAGGTGATGTGGAAAAAATGTGGATCCCCCTCACTTCATTCACATACCACCACTACACCATGCTTTATTTTTGAGAAATAAAGTGGTGGAGATTTATTTTATTTCACAAAATCCATTTTGTGGGATTATAAGAAGATTTTGTGGGATCTCAAGTGGATTTGGTGGGATTTAAAAGGCAACGGATTAAAACCTCTCCTAAAAATTAAAAATAATTAACCCCTTTAAAACAATAATGAATAATCCCAACTTTATAACTAAAATAACCTTTAATGGTTATTAAATAAAAGAAAAAATAATCTAATGAATAAAAACAAACACCCAAACCAATATAGCCCGTGAATGAAAAATGATAAGGGTTTAAGAAATAAATTAAAATGGTTTTTAGTGGGGATTGCTATTTTTTTTATTTGTAAAATAAGGGGGATTGGTTAAATCCTAACCTTAAAGGGGAAATGTCCAAATTTTATGGTTTTAACCATAATGGGAAGATTTTTGTATAAAAGGGGATGAGAATGCAAAGACATGGCACCCAAGAATCAACATCCAATTCTTTTAGATCCAAGCATTTAGGGTATGCTTTTGAGTTGATCATTTAGGATTCAGAGTCCAAGTGAAGGCATCCAAGTGATAAAATTTTGTAAGAGCAACCTAAGAGAAGGATTGGGATTTCGAAACTCCATACAGATGATGTCAGAAGCTTATGCTTGAAGGAGTGTTCGACATCCAGGTTGAAGAATTCTCTCTTGCAAGGTTGCAGAAGATTACTACATCTGCGAATCTAGTTTCAGGTAACCAGAGTGTTTTTAATACTTGACTTTATTCTGGAATGGTAAATTTAGTAATGTTTGAATTATGCTCAGTATGTTTTTATAAATGAGGCAAGACACCTCTATATCTAGTTCTCATTTAGTTGATGCTTTAAGAACTAGGACTGCATTTTTTGTAGTTGTTGGAAGCACTTGTTCAGTGTGGATTCAAGAAGTGCTTGTAGGGATTGAAACTTCCTAACAGTGACAACTTTTTCTACACAGTCAGAAGACCAGATGTTGTAAGCAGTTTGCAGGTTCAACATTAATGGAAATTTGATCATGTAGATCCAAAGACGTAGCCTTGAGAGGTGAAATCCATAATCAAATATGTCTTGCTCTCTTGGTTTTACTTGGATGTTGATTATTTTTCTTATTTCCACATTTTGAACTAAGTTAAATTGATTAAGTGAAAAGGCACTAATTAGTGAGCTTAGTAAATTGATGGATTGAGTTTACACATCGTATTCAAACCATTAATTGAAGATCTTGGCATAGATTTGGATTCAAGTAACTTAAGAAACTATTTTCAAATCAGATAAATGGAGAACTTAGTTGAGTGAACAGACTCTAAATTTTTTCAGATCAAGTGGTATCGAAGTGGTTTCTAAGCTCAAGTTTGGTTAAGTTACCAGTTTATGCAAGTTTCCCATTGTGATCGGTTTGACAGTTTACTGGTTTGCAAGTCTGCAAGTTTAACAGGTGTACATCCAAGAGGAAGATGGCATCTGAACAAGGGGAATCTTCTAGGGTGACAATGTATATATCCATGATGGATGACTTCTTTTCCATGAAGAAGATGATCAAAGCAATCCACCAGGATAAGTTTGAGAGGCTTCAAGAGATCAAGGAAGCCAATCAACATCTCCAGATGGAAAAGTTTGAGTTAAGGAGTCACCTTGATGACTTGGAAGATGAAAAGAGGAAATTGCACCTGATGTTGCAAAGTGTTGTGGAAGAGCAGATGGGAGAAAGTTCTATTGTAAAGACGCCTTTCTTTCCACACTCAAAGGATTCCTCATATGTATGCCTCACATAGCCTAATAGTTTGGAGGCTTCATCTGTAATTGTTTAGAAGGAGCCATTGGTATACAATCAAGAAGTTGACCAAGCAACATAGAAGATAATAAATGAATTAAGTTCAATTCCTTCCTTTAACCAAGATCGTGCTTTTGCAACATTTGAAAAACATACCAAGAGTATTGGTATGAAGCTGCTGACAAAGATGGGATACATCGGGAAAGGCTTTGGAATCACTGGCCAAGGTATTGTTAATCCCATAGAGGTAGAAGAAAGACCTCGATATCAAGGATTGGGCTATGGAGAAGTTGAAACTTCAGACTACAATAGTGGAATTGACTACAAACCATGTTTTGGGAAAGATGAACCCGATGAAGGAAAATCTAAGGTAGATTATCTTTAACAGTTTGACTCAGAACCTGACAAAGGCAAATCGGGTTCTTCTAAGCAGTTCAGTGCTCTAGTTGGTCAAGGGAAATCCAAAGGTGATGACCAGTTTAAATCTATTGTTGATTTTGAAAGTAGTAATTCTTTTGTGCAAGCCTTATGGAATATGTGACCATGCACATTTTGTCATGCACCTAACCATTGTGTAGCAAGGTGTAGCAAGAAGCAGAGACTTTGTTGGAAGTTATTCATGCAAGCTAAGGAGACAACAAGGAATGCATCAAACCTTCAACGTTGCTCTGCGAAGAAGGAAACTACAATGTAGAACAAAGCCCAAAATTATTGTACTCACTGCAGAATAAGTGGGCATTGGGTTGAGAAATGTTGGAAGCTGGACTTGGAGCTTCAACATTCACTGAGGTCTATGAAATAACCTATTCAACAGGAGGTTGCAGAGGTAGCACTTGTGGTTACCATCCATGAGGTGGTCCGTGAAGAACCTCAACAGAAACAAGAGCAACTGGAAGAGGAAAGTTCCTTTGTTCAGCTCCGTAAGAGATGGGAAAAAATGTTGTCTAAATAGTTGTGTCAAATTTGTTTCATGTTACATTTTTTATTGTGGTGATCAGTTAGTTGATATAAAACCAGTGTGATTTTGAGTGAAAGACTCTAAGTGAAATCATTTTGAAAGTATTTGTATGAAGTTGTATTACTCTAAGATTGAGATTTTGTAAGGCTTTTGAAGCCATATCTCTTGTAATTTGAAGGAGAATACTTGAAGACTTCTTTATGTAGGTTAAATACTTGTTGCTTGTAAATTTATTGAGCACTCGAGAACTTAAGAGGGCTCAAGTGGTTGACACTAATTATCGAGGCGAGAATATGTCACTAAGCTTCTATTGAAGAAGAATATTTTTTTGTAAAAGATGTATAGACCATCTACTCATTAGAACTCAGAGTTGCGGGTTATGGTCAATGGTGATTTGTATGTTCTCAGCTTCAAGACTCAGTCTAGATCATGCTTGAAGCTTAGTCTGAACTCAGTCAAATGATGATTGAAAATTCCTACAAGGGGCGATGCCTTTTCAATGGCCTTGTTGCTATGACTAACATGGATGAAAGCCTTGAATCAACCATTCTGAAGTATAGAGGTGAAGGAATGTATCAAGCTGAGGCATAATTGCCATTGCTCAAGAAATTTTTGAGCAAGGAAGAGCATTAGTATTATGCCAGAATCTTCCTTGGTATTGTGGAGTTTCATAATGCAAAGAATAGGGTATGTTTCAAAGGAACAATACACTTTTGGAGACCAAAAGTCCTTAAGTGGGGAGGTTTGATCCAGGTGGATCTCAAGAACCTAAAAATTTAACTATTCTAGAGGCCTTGGAAATCAACATCATATCGAAGTGCTCAAAAAACTAGACTCAATGCAACTTGAAAGGGTGAAAAAGGAGCTTGTACGCCAAATTTATGGCTAGTCAAAGTTTGGTCAAACCTTACAACTAGGTAGGTATTTTTAGGGGAAAAATTGATCATCTTGAAATTCATCAAAATCAGCATCAAAATCAAGAGCTCATTGCCATGCTCCAAACGCTGCTCCTTTCATAGAAAATGGAGCTCGTACGATGAAGATATGGCTAATCAAAGTTGAAGGTTGACTGGATGCTGACATGGCAAGTGCAGGTGATGTGGAAAAAATGTGGATTCCACTCACTTCATTCATGTACCACCACTACACCATGCTTTATTTTTTAGAAATAAAGTGGTGGAGGTTTATTTTATTTAACAAAATCCATTTTGTGGGATTCCAAGTAGATTTTGTGGGATCCCAAGCGGATTTGGTGGGATCGGATTTGGTGGGATACCAAGTGGATTTGGTGGGATTTAAAAGGAAACAGATTTAAACCAACTCTCCTAAAATTTTTAAAAAATAACCCCTTTAAAATAATAATGAAAAAGCCTGAATTCATAACTAAAATAACCTTTAATGGTTATTAAACAAAAGAAAAAATAACCCAATGAATAAAAACAAACACCCAAACCAATATAGCCCATGAATGAAAAATGATAAGGGCTTAAAAAACAAATTAAAATGGTTTTTAGTGGGGATTGTTAAAGTTTTATTTTTAAAATAAGGGAGATTGGTTAAATCCTAACCTTAAAGGGGAAATGTCCAAATTTTATCTTTTTAACCATAATGGACAGATTTTTGTATAAAAGGGGATGAGAATGCAAAGGCATGACATCCAAGAATAAAGCATCCAATTATTTTAGATCCAAGCATTCAGGGTATGCTTTTGAGTTGATCATTCAGGATTCAGAGTCCAAGTGAAGGCATCCAAGTGATAGAATTTTGTAAGAGCAACCCAAGAGAAGGATTAGGATTTTGAAACTCTATACAGATGATGTCAGAAGCTTGAGCTTGAAGGAGTGTTGATCGACATTCAAGTTGAAGACTTCTCTCTTGCAAGGTTGCAGAAGATTACAACATTTGTGAATCCAATGTCAGGTAACCAGAGTGTTTTTAATAATTGACTTTATTCTAGAATGGTGAATTCAGTAATGTTTGAATTATACTTAGTATGTTTTTATAAATGAGGCAAGACACCTCTGTATCTAGTTCACATTTAGTTGATGCTTTAAGAACTAGGGCTGCATTTTTTGTTATTGTTGGAAGCACTTGTTCAGTGTGGATTCAGGAAGTGCTTGCAGGGCTTGAAACTTCCTGGCAGTGACAACTTTGTCTACATGGTCAAAAGACCAAATGTTGTAAGAAGTTTGCAGGTTCAACATTAATGACAATTTGATCACGCTTATTGAGTGGATCTAGAGATGTAGCCCTGAGAGGTGAACTCTGTAATCAAATGTGTCTTGCTCTCTTGGTTTTACTTGGATATCGATTATTGTTCTTTGTGTGAGGGTGAGAAAGGACAATAGATTAATGATCCAAGAAGAACATGAAAGCAATCTGACAAATAAATCTATTCTACAACCAAAATGCTTAAAATATAAAATCTAAAAACTCCTACACATACGAAATTGAACTATTCTATTAAAAACATGATGAGGAACCTACTGATTACCAAATTGAAAACAAAAGGTAGCTTTTACCATCCCGTAACAAAGTGTATTCACTTGATATTGGATTGCTCTTATCACAACGAAGCCTCCAAAGTTTGTGTGCAAAGTGTGGATGAATGCTTGTTGTGTTTGGTTGATCAAAGACAATGGATGAAGCTCTCTCAAGGATGATCTTGACAACACTTCATTGCTCAATGTATGTTAATTCTTCGATCCTTTTTTTTGAGGAAAGGGGGTTGTTATATAGAAAATGAGATTTGAAATAGATGACCGAGATCGTTTTGAAGAATATCTAGATCAACAGTCGAAGTGTGTTGAGAGGATTTAGACATGAGAGAATTGTGCAAAGTTGATTGCACAATTTGTGTGATTGGGAAATAGATTGGCCAGTCAGGGATGTGATTGATCAGTAAACAAAATAGATTGATCAGTCAAGTTTGTGATGGCTTAGTTAGAAATTTGATGTTTTAGTTAACAAAATAGATTGATTAGTTAACAAATTAGATTGCTTAATCAGAAATCATAATTTGCTCAATTAGAAAGTGGGTGAGGAATATGAATTAATTGATTTAATTAATTAATTCCTTTATGGAGTTTGAATGTGCAAATCAAGTTTGACTTTTACAAACAAAGTTGCATTAGTTTGATTTGATTTTTGAGAATTGATTTGAATAGTTTGATTTAATTATTCAAATTTTTGAGGGAAAGTGTTGCAATTAAATTATTATTTAATAATTTAATCCACTTAGGGGAATAAGATGATTTAGCAACATAATTAAATAATTGGCGTTTTATAATCAATCAGGCCAAAATAAGGTGGGATTAGGACTATTAAATAAATGTGATTTTTTTAATTGGTTGAAATGATTGTTTTATTTAATTAATAGAGGAATTAGGGTTTTTGGGACTTTATTAAATAACTAAAATTTATTTAATTTGTCAAAAATGATGAAAAAGTGAATTAATTAAATAATGTTGTATTATTCAATTAATAGAGGAATTAGGGTTTTTGATGTCATTTTTATGTGATGCGATGTGGTGTGATGTGGGAATGTTGTGGTATGATGTAAATATGATCTGAGACATTACAGGATAATTTTGAGATGTTCCAGGGTGATATTGAGATGTTCTGAGACATTATGAGATGATTCTGAGTTATTTTGAGATGTTACGAGATGATTCTGAGTCATTCTGAAGTGTTATGAGATGATTCTGAGTCATTTCAAAGTGTTTCAAGATGATTCTGAGTCATTCTAAAGTGTTACAAGATGATTCTGAGTCATTCCAAAGTGTTATGAGATGATTCTGAGTCATTCCAAAGTGTTACAAGATGATCAGAGACAATGTTCCATATTGTTTGATGTTGTTTGAAGCTATTCAATGTTGTTCACTGTTGTTTGATGCCTTTCAGTGTTGTTTGATGTCATTCAGTGTTGTTTGATGTCATTCGAGGTTGTGTTATAGGTGTCAAGTCAATTTTACATGTTTACATTTTGCCCCTCTTTGATACAAAGTATTGGTTGCTTTGTTTCAAAGATTCTATTTTTAGGATTAAGTTTTTTGAAAAAAAAGTTATGCCCCACTATGCCCCAGTGTTCAGTGGAAATGGTGGTAGGACTCTGTGCTACCCCCTCGAGAGGTTGACCAAAAATTTCAAGCCTTGAGGTTAGGCTCTTGACACTATTGTATTGTCATTTCAATGTTTTCAGATGAAATGTTATATGTCAATGTGCATCGTTTCTCATTTCCGATGCTTTTAGAGCTTCTTTTTTGAAAGTAGGAAGATTCCCTAAGTGTAATTAGGGTTTCCTAGATGAAATTAAGGTTTTATTGAGGTGTTATATAGGTAGTTTTGTCTTCAAATTGGGTCATTTGTACTTGGTTCCTTTTGCTAATTCTTGTCTCTGGATTCCACATTTCGTTAGTTTTTGAGGGAGAATGTTGAGATTCGAGGTTTCCCCGCATCGTTCCGAGCTCGTTCGATAGTATAGACAACCTTCAAGCATCAGTGGCCTGGTATGTACCTTTTCACCCTTTGCTTTCATCATGTTTTCATTTTTGTTTTGCATCTGTGAAGTCCTGTTAGACAAATGCGCTAGTTTTGAGATTCTTGTGCAGTTGTCTCAATTTTGGAACATTTGTTAGTTGAATTTTGTGCATCTATCCAAAAATTGTGTAGTTGTCCAAAATTGGCGCATTTGTCTTGAGCAGTTGTTTGAAAACTATGCAGTTGTCCTAAAAATGTGCACTTGTTAGGAAACTATGCCCAATTATTTTTGCAATTGTCCTAAAGCTGTGCTTTTGTCCTTAAATGGCACTTTTATCTTGTTTCTATTGAGCATTTGTCCTAGAACCTAGCAATTGATTCTCCATCTGTCGTTTTCCTTTTAGCTTTGTTCTAAACCCTAGCATGTGTCCATTTATCATTATAAATGTCGTTTGTCATCATGATTGTGTCCTAAAACCTTGGCTTGTGTTCATTTATCATCTAAACTATTATTTGTCACCTAGCCTATGCTGTTTTGTGTTGCTTTGCATAATTAGAGTGAAACCCTAGCTTGTGTTTGTTTACCATCATAAATTTCATTTGTCACCATGCTTGTGTGCTAAAACCCTAGCTTGTGTCCGTTTACTATTATAAAATGTCATTTTTTCACCATGCTTGTGTTCTAAACCCTAGCATGTGTCAATTTACCATTATAAATTATCGTTTTGTCACCATGCTTGTGTTCTAAACCCTAGCATGTGTTATTTATCATTATAAATGTCATTTGCCAGCATGCTTGTGTCATTTTGTGTTGCTTTGCATGTTTAGAGTGAAACCCTAACGTCTTGGTTTATATCATTTGTAGGCGAATCTCTGACTGCTTATGATGAGAGAAAGACATCCTCATCATTTGTTTGATCGAATTGCCTAGTTCAGTGCATTGGAGTGAGACTTTATTGATGCAATGGGATTGCATCATATTTGTTACATGCTTCCTATCAGGACCCATACAATGATGTTGACTGCTCTCGTGGAGAGGTGGCACTCTGAGACATCCTCTTTTCATTTTCCTATGGGGGAGGAAACTATTACTCTGGAGGATGTGTGGAGGATTCTTCATCTTCCTATTCATGGTGATCTTGTTATGTACTATATTTGATGAGGTGCCTATGCTATGTAGTATTTGTTAGGTGTGAAACATGT
Organism: Sequoiadendron giganteum; assembly: GCA_007115665.2. Classification (NCBI taxonomy): domain Eukaryota; kingdom Viridiplantae; phylum Streptophyta; class Pinopsida; order Cupressales; family Cupressaceae; genus Sequoiadendron; species Sequoiadendron giganteum. The sequence goes on from CM021106.1 coordinate 431,026,995, forward strand.
GGATGTTCGTGATGTAGAGATTGATTTATTTGATTTTGCAGACAACACAAACCCTATTGTTCTTGTCCTTTGTGGCCTGGTTTTGGGTTTTGTTGTTCTAGATAGACGAGGTCAACATTTTGCAGTGGGTTGGGGTGTATGTATTAAGAGTATGATAGAGCATGGTACAAGATATGCTTGGGGTGCCTATTTGCTTGCCCATCTTTACCAAGATATGCACAAGGTGGTGTATCGAGGTAGGAGGTTGCTATTTGTAGGTGTATCCCTTTTGCATGTTTGGGCATCGGAGCATATTGCAGTGACTCATGCTAATAGGATTCAGGATCATTCTCTGGCTGATCCATATTGTTATCGTTATGAGAATTTTATGCACTACACTTTGCCTGAGGACCTGCATTATTGATGTCGTGTGTTTGATGAGATGCTTGGTTTTGTGTGGAGACCTTACATGAGCTGTGAGGTTTGGCCAGAGGATGCAAATCAACTTGTGTACTACTGACAAACCTGTTGGTTGCTTGATCGTTCATCATCTGTGATAGAGCGTTATTTACTTGATTGAGTCTATCGCTAGTTTGGTGAGATACAGGGGTGGATTCCTAATGCATATGAGGCTCAGTTTGGTCAGACTTGTTGGGAGGTCCATGTATGGGGTATCCAAGCTGATGCAAATACAGTTACTACCGAGTTTGCAGCACTAGCCCCAGTTGGTTGGGGTTGGTCAGTTGGAGTGGCAGATCTAGGTACTACTCATGATTATGAGGAGTGGTGGAAATGACATAGGCCTTTGAGGCTTACTAATCCTAGAGGTGATCATATTGTGGGCAAAGTTGGCATCACAAGTCATCACGGGGAGCGACATCGTGCTGAGGTTCTTGCAAAGCAGTTGGATCGAGCGCGATGTGATGAGGTAGAGGATATTCAAGATGAGTGGGTTCCTCATGCATAGGGTCAAAGATAGGTTCTAGATCCTCCTCCACCAACTAGGGATGTTGATTTATTGCTAGCTCAGATGAATTTGGATAGAGATGCAAAGATTGCACAATTACAGGCTACAAAGAAGTTGGTAGATACTCTAAGGTTTGAGCGAGATAGTGTGATTGATAGAATGCATGCAATAGAGGCTCAGGTAGTATTAATGATAGTGGAGAGAGATTCTCTTTAGGAAGATCGAGAGAGTGATATTGGTAGATGACACACTATAGAGGCTCAAGTACTATTACCGACAGCCAAGAGAGATACTCTCTGGGCAAAGCATGATGGTATGCTAGGTGATCGAGATAGGTATCTACAGACATCTACCTATTATCAGAATTTATATGATGCTACCATTCCTAGGGCCTCTCGACGTCCACAGTTTGGGGAGCCTAGTGCTGGGAGTGACGATGGTGGTGGTCCTGGTGCCAGTGTAGGTGATAATTTTGTGAGACAACTAGATCATTTTGGTTTTCAGTAGTGTTCTGTCCATCCTGCTGGGGTTTTACTATTTTTGGTTTTGATCTTCATGCTGCTTCATGGTGCAGAGGCATTTTGTAGAGATGTGTTATATATATTACTTGGTCTAGTCGAGACCTTGTATATATGTTATGATTTTGTATTTTCTTATCACACTTGTGTCACTACAGATGTACTTATGATATATTCCTTTTTGATGATGATCTATATGAGATATGTTGATTATCAAGGTGAAGAAATATTTCAATATGAACTTAAATAAGTGTATGCAAATCTGAAATAAGTAGATTAACCTTTGGCCTTAGTGTGAAGAAAGAATGAGAGAGAGAGATAGAAGAATCATAACACATGCAATAATAGATTTACTTGGAGAAAACCCAAAGGGAAAAAACTCCACCACCGAAAGAGAGGCAAGTATATTACTAATAATCTGAAATATTACATGTAGAAATAGACTTCTCTTATCAATCTCTGTAAAATCTGGCAGCACACTATTACCTTGCAAACCTACAAAACATAATTGAATAACTCTAACTCAAGGCCCCAATTTAAAGAGATTTGTGAGGATGGAAACCACCATGGTTTCACAAAAAAATAGGCAGAAATACCACCTAGAAAAACCCATGCCTCCCTCCTTGAAATGGTCAAAAAATACCAAAAATAGCCTCCTATAGATGTACTTACGACTGTCATAAGGCATCTCTCATGCATGGGCACCTGGGGTCTAAAAATAGCATATTATGCCATAGGGAATATGTCATATTGTCATAGCATCTTATGACAGCTGTCATACGTCATAGATGCTCTTACAACACCCTATTTTGATCCAACAACCTCTTTTTAGAATATTCCAAAGTGGGACGCCTAGCTATTTTTTCCTTTTCCAAAAGGACAAACGGTAACAGTAACATTGCATTTACATTGTCTCTTTCACCACCGTTGGTCAAATGGTTTCACCTCTTATGGGTAAATGTACAAATCACTTTAGGAGAATAATTAATTAAAGGATTTACAAGGTTGATGACACCTAAATCTTAACATTCTCCCACTTGACATCATACATTGTAAATTACACCCATAGAGATATAATTACATATAATCAAGTACAGTGATCAAGGCCCATGGCCTTCTTGCACCAAGAGAACTTATTCGTGGTGACTGGCTTCATAAGAGAATCTGCAACATTATCCAAAGTGTCAACTTTTTCAGTCAAGACCTTTCCATTCTCAACCATTTCTCACACAAAGTGATACTAAACATCAAAATGCTTAGTACGAGCATGATACATAGAATTTTTAGCCAAACATATGGCACTTTGACTATCACATCCAATCCTCACTATCCTTTAATCAAAACCAATACCACTACCAAGTCTTTATAACCAAACTGCCTCCTTAGAAGCATGTGTAGCAGTCATATACTTTTCTTTAGTGGTAGATAAAGCAATTGTAGGTTGTCTTTTACTCATCCAAATCACTACACCTCCAAAAAAAGTAAACACATAGCCACTAGTGGAACTTCGATTGTCTAATTCACTTTCCCAATCTACATCAACAAAACCCTGTATGTCCAATGAATTATCAACTTTATCAGTACCATGATAAACCAAACAATAATCAGAAGTGCCTTGCAAATATCTAAATACCCTTTTAACAAAAGTCGAATGTTCTTTACTAGGGTTAGACATAAACCCGCTTAGAACTCCCACTGCTTGGGCTATATCTGGTCTAGTACAAACCATTGCATACATTAAACTACTGCCAATACTAGCATAAGGAAATTTAGACATTTCATCAATATGATCATCCGATTTAGGACACATGTCTAAACTTAACTTAGTACCAACAGGAAATGGAATATTTACTTGTTTATAGTCCTGCATATTAAACCTCTACAAAATAGTGTTAACATACTTACTTTGATTTAAACAAAGATTTCTGTGAAATTGATCCCTAATGATTTCCATCCCAAGAATATATTTAGCAGCCCCTAAATCTTTCATATCAAATGTGCCAGAAAGCTGAGTTTTAAGTTCCCTAATCATTGCCTTATTGTTACCAATGAACAACATATCATCCACATATACGACAATAATCAATATCTGATCATCAATAACTTTAAAATAAACACAATGATCCTCTTCACTTCTAACAAAACCCAACTTTAATGCAAAAGCATCAAAATTTTGGTACCACATCCTAGGCATTTGTTTAAACCATATAGAGACCAGTTTAACCTGCAAACCGAGTATTCTTTTCCTTTCACAACAAAACCGTCGGGCTATTGCATGCAAATTTATTCCTCATGATCCCCATGTAAGAAAGAAATTTTAACATCCATTTGTTCTATTTCCAAATCATAAGCAACAAAAATGGATAAAAGGAATCTAATAGAAGTTAACTTAGCAACAGGAGAGAATATTTCATCAAAATCAACTCCCTCTCTCTGGGAGTAGCCCTTGGCCACTAATCTGGCCTTGTACCATTCCAACTTACCATTTGCACAAAACTTATTTTTATATACCCACTTACAACCAACGACCTTTCTTCCTTTGGGAAAACTAACAAGATCCCAGATGTCAAAGTTTTCCAAAGACATCATCTCATCTTGCATGGCTTGCATCCAAGACTCACATTCTTCTGAAGATAGAGCCTCCTTGAAAGATCTAGGTTCATCATCAGTACATAACAAAGCAAATTTACAATGAAAATTAGGTGGGCTATACCTGTCAATTGGATTTCGTTGTCTTGTGGACCTTCTCAAAGGTGGAGTAAGAGTTTCCTCCTCATGTTGATCCTCATTGTTTTCAACTTCTTCTATTACAATAGAATCTTCAGAACTCTCTTCTTCTTCTCCATCTTCTTGTCCATCTCTCTGTTCTTCCACATGTGCATTTTCTTGCTTAGTTTCAAAATGCACTATTTTTGACTTTTCCTTTGGTTTCTCATCTTTAGAGTTAGCTCTAAATTCCCTAAAAATTACATCTCTATAAAATATCATCTTTCATGTTAGTGGATTCCAAAGTTTATAACCTTTAACATTTTCACCATAACCTACAAAGATGCATTTCTGAGATTTGGGATCCAATTTAGACCGCTTCTCTTTAGGAACATGAACAAAATACCCACAACCAAAGGCCCTTAAATGTGAAACTGAAGGCTTTTTACCCAACCACATTTCATAAGGTGTTTTATCAACAAGATCTTTACAAGGATATCTATTAATTAAATAACAAGCAGTACCAACAGCTTCTGCCCAAAAGCATTTATCTAACTTAGCACTACTTAACATGCTCCTAGATCTTTCCATTAATGTATGGTTCATTCTTTTTGCTACCCCATTTTGTTGTGGTGTGTAAGGTGTAGTCGTTTTCCTAACAATTCTTGCATGTTTGCAAAACTCATCAAATTCCTTAGAACAATATTCACCCCCATTGTCAGATCTCAATACTTCTATCTTATAATTTGTTTTCTTTTCAACCAATGCCTTAAATTCCTTAAATTTGGTGAAAACTGCAGATTTTGTATGCATAAAATAAATCCAAGTATATCTTGAGTAATCATCAATGAAGGAAACATAATAATGAGATCTACCCAAAGAATCTGTATCCACTAGACCACATACATCCGAATGAATTAGTTCTAACAATCCATTAGATTTATTAGTTCCTTTAGGAAATGATGACCTATTTTGTTTACCAAACACACAATCCTCACATAAATCATTTTTTCCAACTGAATAATCAGAAATACCGTCTACTATTTTCTTATCAAGTATGGTCTTAAGACCATTTTCACCAATGTGGCCCAATCTATGCTGCCACAACATACATGCATTTTCAGTGCTAGTTACAAAAAGTAGAGGCATGTAGCGTAAATAGATTCCCTGTCCGAGATCCTTTAGAAACCACCAAACTTCCCCTTACCATCTTGCAACCAGACTTGTCAAATGTGACATGCATTCCAGTATCATTCAGCTTGGAAATCAAAATTAAACTTTTTGTAAGTCCCGGAATATGAAAAACATCATCAAGGATTTTAACCCTCCCATCATTGAAATACAACTTTACCTTTCCTTTATTGATAATCTTTTGTGAGCTATCATCACCCATAAAGACCTCTCCTCCATTAGATTCCTTGTATGTATAAAACCACTCCTTACGAGGAGTCATATGGAAGGAAGCACCTGAATCAATAAGCCAAGCATCATTATAAACTATGTTAGCTAAAATAATCAAAGCATCAAAATCACCGTTATCAAAGGACTTTTCCATGGAGGAATTTTAATTTTTTTTTTCTTGTTTCTACATTCCTTCTTCACATGTCCCCATTTACCATAGTTCCAACACTTCACTCTGCTCTTTCCAGGGGTCTTAGATCGTCCTTTAGACTTATCCTTCTTCTTATCCCCTTTAGGAACTTTCTCCTTGGACCTACCTCACACATGCAAGGCATCTTGGGAGCCACTATGCATGGTGTTTCTCCTCATCTCCTATAAAAGAAGTATGGGAATAATATTATCCATCTTAGGTTCTGCACCACCACTTGTTATAGCAACAATTAAATTTTCCCAAGATTTTGGCAAAGAGAAAATCAATAAAATGCATTTATCCTCATCTTCTATTTTAACATCAATAAATGCAAGCTAACTTATAATAAAATTAAAATCATTCAAATGTTCAGCAATAGAATCACCATCCTTCATCTTTAATGAACATAAACACCTTTTGAGATACAACTTGTTAGAAAAAATCTTAGTTTGGTAGATTTCACCTATCTTCCTCCAAATCTTGTATGTCGTGTCTTCTAAAGAGACATTCAGGAGGACAAAGTTCGTGAGACACAACCGAATGGTCCCTTGAGCCTTCTTGTCTAAGTTCTTCCAATCTTCATCCGACAAGGTTGAAGTAGATGGCTTCGTATCAACTGAAACTGGTAACCATTGATCTCTCTCCTCAAGGAGATCTTCCACTTTCAACTTCCACATATCGTAACCAGTACCATTGAAATTCTCAACATCTTGATGAGAGGTGGAGGCCATGGTATACAATCTTTCACAAATTTGCAAAACCCACAACACAAAAGCTCCCATTCAACAAAAAACCTTCAACACTTAAAAGGAAAGCGTCCCTTCCTTAACATAACTGTTAGCTCTGATACCAAATGTTGATTATCAAGGTGATGAAAGCTTGAAATATGAACTTAAATAAGTGTATGCAAATATGAAAAGAGTAGATTAACCTTTGGCCTTAGTGTGAAGAAAGAATGAGAGAGAGAGATAGAAGAATTATAACACATGCAAAAATAGATTTACATGGAGAAACCTCAAAGGGAAAAAAACTCCACCACCGAAAGAGAGGCAAGTATATTAATAATAATCTGAAATATTACATGCAACAATAGAATTCTCTTATCAATCTCTGTAAAATCCGGCAGCACCCTGCTACCTTGCAAACCTGCAAAACTGAATTGAATAACTCTAGCTCAAGGTCTCAATTTAAAGAGATTTGTGAGGATGAAAACCACCATGGTTTCACCAAACAATAGTCAGCAATACCACCTTGAAATGGTAAAAAAATACCAAAAATAGCCTCTTATAGATGCTCTTACAACTGTCATAAGGCATCTCTCATGCATGGGTGCCTGGGGTCTAAAAATAACATATTCTGTCACAGGGAATTTTTCATACTATCATAGAATCTTATGAAAACTATCATACATGTCATAGATGCTCTTACAACACCCTATTTTGACCCAAAAAACTCACTCTAGAAGATTCCAAAGTGGGATGCCTAGCTATTTTGTCCTTTTCCAAAAGGACAAATGATAATAGTAACACTGCATTTACATTGTCTCTTTCACCGTTGTTGGTCAAATGGTTTCACCTCTTATGGGTAAATGTAAAAAAAAATTTAGGAGAATAATTAATTAAAGGATTTACAAGGTTTATGGCACCTAAATCCTAACAAGATATACCTTCGTCGATTCAGCCTCATTGTATGTTTATGTGATGGTGATATATGATGATGCACGTTTATATGTGTTTCTGTGCCTTATTGATGTATGGATATGATGTAGATGTAGGAATCATAATTTGTCTTGTTTTATGATGTGATGGATGTTGATAGATGAATGCTCCATATATGTTATATGATGTTTTTAATTGGTTTATTATCATCATGATATGTATTGATAACATTTGTGGATGTAGAATGGATATGGTACTGATGATGTGTTATGCAGGATGAATGTTAATTTAAAAGAATTATGACGATAGATAGAAAAATGATGTTAATTAGAAGAAATATGATGATAGATAGAAAAATGATGTTAATTAGAAGAAATATGATTATGTTTGTTAGTTAGTAGAAATATGATGATGGATAGAATTGATGATGTGACTTTACTTTGCTTTAGATACTCGCTGTTTGAACAATCCTATTTGATGTAGCAAATAGATACAATGCACTAGGGTGTGAATCACCAAGGTGAATTTGTATTTATTGCAAGGAATTTTACTCTACAAATAAATATATTCTTTGTTCATACCATACATACAAAAACTTTATTTAAAGCATAGGGGGATCGCGTGAAAAATGTTTTGGACCAGTTACACAAGAGGTATAGAACACCTAACATGTAACTGCTTCATGAACTATTTTAATACATCATCCATACTCAATAGGTTAAGTATTCTCCATGGTAATATTACAAACATATCTTACAAACAAAAAATAGAAATGATGCTCAATTGCCCCCATTCCTTCTTCTCTAAATCCTTTTGGACATCCTTGAGAGATCTTGGGAATGAGTCAATAAAATAAATCACAAAAGTATGACCACAAAAAGATAAAAAAAAAGTTGCAGTATCACTTGCCATATCTGTTTAGGGTGGGGCTATTATCCATTGTTGATCATGTCTATCATAGGAATGGATCTATTAAGGAACATCTCAGGATGTTGTTGGGACTTGTTTAAAAAGATAGGTAGTTGATAATTTGAATTTGTTTTTGTCTATTTATAGCTAACTCTTATGCGATTGTTTTTTTCTTGAAATTTCTAGCTGTCGATGTTTTCTTTGTTCATTTGTTTTTTTTGTCAAAGGATGATTGGGATGATTCATTTATTATGGATGAAATGTTTATTGTGGATGTTTTAATGACAGGATGAGTCTTTTTTTTTATTTTTCAAGTTTTTATGATGCTATTTTTGTTTTGTTTTCAGGGGACTAACCTAGGCCTCGGGGGCTCATCAAAGATAAGCCTTGCCTACGTTGTCCACACAAAGGCTTTTAGTTCACTTGGTTTGACCTTTTTTGTTTTGTGAATGTTTTTGGATTTTGCAATTTTGAATTTGTTTGGATTTTGCATTTTTAAAGCATGTTGGAAACCTAAGGGGACTGACCTAGGGTCTCGGGGGATAAAAATCCTTGCCTACATTGTACACATAGAGACCATGTAGTTCGACCGTTTGAATCAAAGCATGAACTATTTTTTAGGTAAACAACATCGATAGCTTGGGTTAATATCCTGTTTTTGTGTCTAGAGGATATGCTGTGGAAAATTCACTTGAACTAGCTGTGAGGTTCAAGAAAATGTTGATATCTTAGACTATTTGAGTGAATAAATAACCAAATGATGTTGTTTTGTTTTGATATTTTCTACATGTTTTTGACTTTTTTTGTTTTCTAGTATTTTTGATTTTTTTTGTTTTATGACCTTGATAGTCTTTTTACCAGATCTAAATCATGACTAGCTTCGAGAAGTTGCCCCCAATAAAATGACTTACCCTAATTAGTGACAAGCCGTGGTTGGACACATGATTCATGAAATGGAGTGGTGGATGCTATAGAGAAGTGTTGATAGATAATAATGTATGTTCTATTCATACATAGAATTTGTTTACCAGACTTTCACTATGGTACTTGTTTTAGGAGTGCCACAAAGTGGTTTTCACTCAAAGATCGTTTTATTTCTCTTTACTATTTTTCTCGCTTTTTTGATTTTTTTTGTGTTTTTTCTTCCATTTTTTTTGGATTATTACCCTTTTGCGTGGGGTATTCTGACACATTTCATGTATAGAATTTTTTGAGGTGGCTGTTGTTCAATGGTTCGGCTAGAGGTTCTCCTTTGAGAGTAGCCAACTGATATGTCCCAGAGCCATAACTTGCTGTTATGATGAATGGACCTAACCAGTTAGGTTCAAATTTACCCTTTCCATCTTGATTCAATTGTATCTTCTGATTGTCCTTGAGGACCAAGTCACCAACTTGAAAGTTTCCATCTTTGATTCTTTTTTCATAGCTTTGAGCTGATTCTGATAAACCTATAGATGGTTTAATGCACTCAAACGCCTTTCATCTAGGAGCTCTAATTCATTCAATATAGATACCTAGTATTCTTCATTTCTTACCATGCCTTTTAGTGAGACTCACAATGAGGGGATTTTGACTTCGATAGGTAACACTACTTATGATCCATAGACCAAGGAAAAATGTGTGGTGCTAGTAGGTGTGCGGATGCTGGTTCTATAAGCCCATAAGGCTGGATTTAGTTGCAAATGCCAATCACGACCAACATCATTGACATTCTTTTTCAATATTTTTAGGATTGTTTTATTGGATTCCTTTTCTTGACTGTTTCCTTGAGGATAGTAGGGCGTAGAAAATCTATGTTGGATAGAGAATTTGGAACAAAGTTCTTGGATATCCTGATTCTTTAATGGGGTGCTATTGTTTGTTACAATTGTTTGTGGGATTCCATACCTACAAATGAGATAATTCAAAATGAATTTTGATATCTGTTTGCTAGTGATATAGGTTAATGGAATTGCCTCTATCCATTTTGTGAAGTATTCTATTGCGGTGATAATGAATTTATGCCCGTTGGATGAAGTGAGTGATATCTTACCTACCAAGTCTAATCCCCATTATGAAAAAGGCCATGGTATTGTAATGGATCTCAACTCTTATGCTAGTGCATGAACTAGATCACTGTGTTGTTGACATTGTCAACACCTTCTAGAATATTGAATGCAATCTTGCTCCATGGAAGGCCAATAGTATCCTGCTTTGAGTAGCTTTTGGACTAAGTTAGGTCTACTAGAGTGGGATCTGCAAATACCTTCATGGACCTCTTGTAAGGCCATTTGTACTAATTTTGTGTTAAGGCACTGAAGTAACATACCATCTAGGCTACAATAGTATAGGGTTTCTCCTAAGATCATAAAATGAGAGGTTCTACGGGTGAAGGTTTTCTTATAAGTAGTTGTTAAGTCAAGTGGTATGATGCCATTCTAGATATAGTAAAAAGTATCTTGGTACCATGGGGAGTTAGGATCAACAACAAAACATACCGTTTTTTATTATAGAATATCAAATGCCGACACCAGTAGTTGTTCCATGAGGAATTCATATTTAGGCATGTTCTGAGGAATATCTAGCAATGAGCCTATTGTGACCATTGCATCAACAACTATGTTATTAACCCGAGGAACCTATTCAAAAGTTATTTTGACGAAGTACTCCTTGAAGCTATCCACCATACTTTTGTATGGTAGAAATTTGTCATCTTTTGTTTGGTACTCATCATTCACCTGTCTGATTACTAGCTAGGAGTCTCCAAAGACATGTAGCTCTTTTATTCTCCATTTGATCACCATTTTGAGCCCTATGATAAGAGCTTCATATTCTGATATGTTTTTTGTACAGGGGAATGCAATCCTGTAGGATTTGGGTATACTATCTCCCTGTGGTGTGAGAAATAAAATACCTGATCCTGACCCATGTTGAGTATGGGACTTGTCAAAGTATAGAGTCCACTGGCCTATCTGTTCTATCTTTAAGATGCTCTCATCTGGAAAATCCACTATGAGAGCTTTATGATCATCTATGGGTGCTTCAACCAATTGGTCTACTATGAATTGTCCCTTTATAGCTCTCTTATCTATGTATTCTATATCAAATTCACTTAGGATCATCACCCATTTGGCTATTCGACCTATTAAGGTTGCTTTTGCTAGTAAATATTTGAGTGGGTTCACCTTTGATATCAATTTCACTTTTTTGTTTAAGATGTAATTTCTCAACTTTTGTGTTGAAAACATGATTGAGAGATAATATATTTCAATGGGTGAATAGTTTAGTTCATATCCCACCAGTTTTCTACTGATATATTATACTACCCTTTCTTTATTGTCATCATCTAGCTATGCCAGGGGAGCTCCCAATGCTTCCTATGTGGTAGACACATAAAGTATCATCTCATTTTCTGGAATTGGTGGCATGAGTAAAAGAGGAGTAAGTAGGTACTCCTTGAATTGATGAGAGTATTGGTCACATTTCCCATCCCATTTGAAGGTGATGTCCTTGTGTATGAGATGAGTGAAAGGGTGAAATTCGTCTGCCAGTTGTGTGATAAATTACCTGATTGATTGTAGCTTCCCTTGTAGGCTCCTTAGCTATTTGAGTGTCTTTGGTGGAGGCATCTCCATTATAGATTTTACCTTTGTAGGATCCACCTCTATCCCTCTTCTTGACACTATGTACCCTAATAGATTTCCAGAGGTTACTCCAAACACACATTTCTTAGGGTTGAGTCTTAGATTGTATTGTTGCAATCGATCAAATACCCTTTCTAGGTTTGTCAAGTGATTTTCCCTTTTGATTGACTTTGCTAGGATGTCATCCACATATTCCTCCATGATTGTGTGTAGCATGTCATGGAATATGGTCATCATCGCTCTTTGATAGGTTGCTCTTGCATTCTTCAGACCAAAAGGCATCACATTCCAACAAAAATTTCCCCAAGCACAAGTGAATGTTGTTTTGTGTTGTTCATCTGGAGAGATCTTTATCTGGTTGTATCTTGAGAAACCATCCATCAAAGACAACATCTCATGCCCTGCAATTAAATCCATAATATTTTCAATGATTGATAATGGAAAGTCATCTTTTGGACAAGCCTTGTTCAAGTTCCTGAAGTCTGTACATATGCCCCTAGTAGGTTTGGACATTGGTACTAGGTTTGATATCCATTGTGGATAGTTGATGGGTCTAATGAAACCCACATCTAGTAATTTCTTTAGTTTGACCTTCACCAATAATTCTATCTAGGGATGCATCTTTTTGAGTTTCTTTTTGATAGGATTTTCTCTAGGGATGACGACTAGATGATGCACCATTAATGCTAGATCTAGTCTAGGCATGTAAACATAGGTCCAAGCAAAGTTTACCTTTGTCTCATTGATGAAAAATATGAAATTCACTTTCTCCTCAAGATCAAGTGACATTGCATGGTATGTTATCTTTGGGTCCTCTGTTGTACCAACATTTATGGATTTTGTTTCTTCTACCAAGAGTATTGATCTTTCTTGATATTCAGATATGGGGAGATTGAATCCTCCATCCTTGGGTGTCTTTGGGAGGTTTTCACCTTCGTATGCATCCTTTATTTTTCTCTTTTGTGGATCTAATAGAGCCACAGTGTTGTTTTCTCTAGGGGATCATATCTTTATGTTTTTCTTTCATTTTTGTGATTGGAAAATTCAATCTCTCCATCAAAGTACGCCTCTTGTTCTAGTTCCATGAAAAACCCTCCTTTGTGATCTCATGTTGATATGTCTGTTCGAAGTTCCATGAACTCTGTGATGGCCTCATCATTCTATAATTGATCCAACATAGGTGCATGTTGTTGTTGATACCAATCTATGAGTTGTGGGTGACAGAGTGGGAGACTATCATCTTGGTGTGCAAAGCTTATAGAAGTAGGTGAAAGGGTCAATATGGTTGTTGGCCTCCTATAATGATTTTAACAACTAAGATTTTTCAGCTGTGATTCAAGCATTATACATCTAACCTGAATAGCTATCTCAATCATCATGAAGGTGCATTTAAATTTTCAGCCTAGGGACGTAAACTTGAAATGGGTCAGCACTGTATGTGCACTAGGAATCCAAAGTAGCCACATTCATTCTACAACATAAGAAAGGTGTAATACTAAAAGTAAATTGCTTGGAAGGAAATAATATAAATGTTTCTGCCGTGTCTGAGTTAGGATCCCAATAGAACCCTTGTTTCTTGTCCAACTTGCTCCATCTTTGCCTTTCATCAGCTATGTCATACCTGTAATATCTGAAGTTTGGCACAAGCCACAATAGGATAGGTGGCTAGAAAATTAATGGGAGCCAGAATTGTCCTTTTATTCTTTCAATCTGCATATATCTTTTAGCCCTCTTAAGTGCTGCAACATAGTTGTGCATAGAATGGGGCTCAACTTGCTTCAAATTGTTAGTTAGGTTGTTCCATCTCTGTGACAGATATCCCATCATAGATTCTCCTATGGTTCTTGCCATCTCCTCATATGCTTTATACACTACCTCTCTCTCAGGCAGGATCTTGCAACTATAGCTTGGTCGGTATAGAATTGTGTGCCAATCATTAAAAATATCTCTTGGATATCCAGATTCAGCCCTAACGAGCAAGGGAATGTTGGATTCAACTTGCCTTTAAGTCCTAAACTGCTTTCCCCAACTTACCTCATTTTGTATCCAGGACATGAATGCCCTTAATTGATCATCCCCAATATATAATAGTGGATTCCACTCATTGTCTTTGGTCACAACATAATTATGTAAATAAAATTCACACAACAAATTTTTCATCTCAAGGGGAGCAATCCGAAAAGCATTGAAAAATTCAGTAGGGGTTTCAATTGAGGAGTTCAAACCTGAAACAATCTTTGAAAACTTGAAAGAAAGATGCTTCTCTTTTAAATACATGGCATTTACCCTTGGGGGAGCTCTGCATTCTAATATCTATGGCACTAAAGTTGTCATGTCATCCACCTTCTTCTTCAAAACAATAATTTTTGCATTCTTATCTTCAATTTCCTCATCTTTCTATTCAATTTCCTTCTTCACCCAACGTTTTTCTAATTTTCATTCTTCTTCTCTTCTTTGTATTTCCTTCCACAAGTTCAAGACTACAATGCTCATTGAAAAATCAGAGGGCCTATGTAGTCCTACCATCATTTTACCTGGAACTTTTGCTTGCTCTTGGTAGAGTACCATCTGTAGGGCTTCTTATTTCTCAACCAATTTTGGCTATAGTTGCTCCATGCCTTTTTCTTTCATTTTAATCTGTAGGGCCTCTTGTTGCTGTTCTTACTCATGCTACAGGAACTCTTACTACAGGAGTTCTTGATTTTATTCACACGCTTGGTTTTTAACTTGCTCTGCAATATCTGCAAGATCATCCAGTGTTAAACTTGCTACTTCTTCAAACACATTCTTTTCTTTATCATTTACCTGCTCCATTGGAGCTTCTGTATCCTCCTGTGGTGACTTTCCAGGTTTAGGGATTCCCTCAGGAGATACCCCAATGACCGACCTAGCTGACTTTGATTTTCTAGGAGGGTTTCTTCGTCTTTCCTTTGCTACAGGAATAACCATGCCAACCTTCCATTTCCTGGAGCATGACACTTCTTTTTCTACCATTTTATTTTTAGCCTTTCCTTCCTTCAACTCTTCCCTCCTCTTTTGTGCCCTAGTTTTCAGTAATGTGCCAAGAGGGACATCATCATCAAAATTAGGAGAGGAACTCTCTTTATCAAAATGCTCTGCCTCAGAAGGAATAATCTCAATATATTATGTGGTTGTAGGAGGGTTTCCACTAGTGCTTGCATCAGAAGTTGAGGTACCAGCAGTGGCCCCAACATTGCTCCTTCTCCTCCCAACCCTACGAGGTTGAGGCAAAAACCTAGGTTGCAAATTCTCTAGTCTAATTTGATCAATTCTCAAAAACTCTTCCCAAGAAATATTGGACACATCATGCAAATATTTTTTAACTAATAATTTAATTAGAGAATGGTGGGAAGTAGAATTGTCCCTACCTTTCTGAGTTTCTGATGCCATGATCAAAAGAAGGTGATACAAAATGTTGGACACATTCATTCTCCTTCTGTGCCTCATGTGGTTCAAAAGCTTAAAATGCACTGAATGGAAATTTGACTGGTGATCTTTGCAAGTGATATATTTAACAACATAGACTACAACCTGCTTCCATAACTCAGGCAGAGAAGTCCTCTTTGCTCCTTTTTTGTCTATGCTTAACGAAGGGTCATTAGGCTTTGTGAATTCGGCCCTAGCTGACCTGACATCGCTGGCAACAGGGTAATTATCATCGTCAGTAGATAACCTTGTAACTTCTGTAATTCTCTCCTCCATAGCTATGACTTCTAGCCCTTTTATTATGGATTTTCCTTAGACAATGTGTGAGCGAATTCTAATGCAACACCTTCATCGAAACCATCCAGCTTTGAGAAATAGTCTAGCCATCCACAGTTTCTAAATTCGGCTAGGCAAGGCGCAACCTGTAGTAACACGTCATGAACTGTGGGTTCATTTTGAATCAACCCACCTCCCATTGTCTACAATCAAATATTTACTCTGCAAATATTTTCTTCCTACAATTCTTGTCTGGAAACCAAACTTCTTCTTCTTGCAACTCTGCTAAATTCCAATGCTGGTGTCATTTGAATTTTACCTTTTGGCTTAGGATTATGAGAGGGACAATTAAAGAAATAAAGGAGTAATAAATTCAGGCTATGATTAAGGAAAATGGTGGCAAAGGATTTTTAGTTCACACATACGGCCGCCATTTCAGAATTCAAATTGGCTCCATCACTTAAATCTTGCTGACGTGAATCAGTACATACAGACATGCGAACATGGCATTGACACATTCCCCCCAACCTAAATTTGCACATGTGTCCTCACATGTGAGGCGAAAGGACCATTTGATAGGGGCAAGAAATGATGAAATGCTATGGAGAATGTCCATATTAATTTACAACAATTAAATAAATGCACTAGAAGACAATTAAGATATAACAATTAATGTGCACGTACTTGAGTTCATGGAAGATTTATTGCAAAGATCATGGAGAAGGTACCAGTCATTTCCAAGAAATTAGTTGAGCAATTAATGAAAATGAAGCAGAATGAAGTGGAGTGAAATGATGGTGGTGAGGTGGAAAAGAGAGAAAGGTGGAGTGAATGGGCGAATGGGTGAAGAAATGGACCCCACAAAGTGGGAATCTTTATTATGAGAAGTGACATACCTTAATTAGCTAGAAGAAGGGATGCTAGGTCCACTTCCTTCAGCTGTAGGAAGTTTGGGTCCTGCATGCTAAGTGAATTGTTGTAGGAACTCCTCCTTAGAAGTTGGCTTGTAATACAATCTTAGGTGATGACCATTCACCAGCAGCTTAAACCTGACAGGGTCAATGGTAGTAAGTTGAATAGCTCCATTAGAAAATAATTCAGCCACCTCATAAGGTCTAAGCCATCTTGTCTGCAATTTTCCTACATTATCTTAATATCTCGAGTCATAGATCAGTGCCCAATCTCCAGGCTGAAATTTCTTATCCTTGATGAATTTATCATGCCATCTTATTCGATGATTCTGCACTACCTCTGTGTGATGCAAGGTTTCCTTCCTTATCTCAGCCAAATAATTCAGCTGCATGATTCTATCTTTTTGTGCCTCAAAAATATCCATACCCAATTCTACTCCAATTCTAAGAGTCTTATTCTCAAATTCAATGGGCATCATGGCTGTCTTTCCATACAACAAATCAAATGGAGTGAATCCTATAGTTGTTTTCTAGGTGGTTTTGTAAGCCCAAACAACTTCTAGTAGCTTGCTTGCCCAATCCTTTTTATGGATAGCCACTATTTTGGTCAGAATGGCTTCAATTTCTCTGTTAGTCACCTCAACTTGGCCATTGGCTTGGGGGTGATAAGGAGTAGACTTCCTGTGCCTAATGTTGTACTCATTGACCAGTGCTATAACAAGGGTAGAAGTGAATTGAGTCCCTTGGTCAATCACTATCTCTCTTGGAACTCCATACCATGTGAAAATTTCCTCATACATAAATTATTCAACCTTAGTATCTCTTGCATGTTTCATGGCCTTAACTTCTACCCATTTAGTTACATAACCAATGCATACTAAAATATAGGATTTACCTTTTGATGGAGGATGAATGGGTTCTACAAAATCCAGTCACCACTTATCAAATGTACTGATTACTACTTGGGGAAAAAGTGGCATCTCATCAGATTTTGTTGGTTGACCCATCCTTTGGCATCTGTCACACTTCCTTGTATATCTCCCTGCATCCTTGTGAAGTGTTGGCCAGTAATATCTTGTGCTCAAAATCTTCATTGTTGTCTTCTTGGCTGCAAAATGTACTCCACAGGGTTCATTGTGACATGCATGCAGAATATCATATGTCTCATCTTCCCTCACACATATCCTCATGACCTGGTCAAGTCTAGTATAGAACAAACATCCAAAAATCCATGAGAAGGGAAAATATTTCTCAATGAGGACTCTCCTCTCTTTTGGAGAGAAGTGAGAAGGGACTCTCCCTATGACCAGAAAATTAGCTATGTTAGCATACTCAGGTGACTGCACACTAATGGAAAATAAGTGCTCATCAGGGAAAGAATCATCTATGACTTGATTATCTTCTGATGTGGTCAGCCTTGAAAGAAAATCTGCAACAACATTGGCTTTCCTTGGTTTATCCATAATAGTTATGTCAAACTCCTGCATCAACATTAACCATCTTGCTAGCCTTCCTAAAATAAAATCTTTGTTCATAAGGTATCTAATGGTTGCATGATCGGTGTGCACAAATATTTGGTAGCCTGTTATGTAATGTCTGAATTTGTTTAAGGCATATATCACTGCTAACATTTGTTTTTTTGTCATTGTATAGTTGAATTCAGCTCCTTGCAGATTTTTGCTGACAAAGTAAATGGCATTTTCAATAGCTCCTTCTTTCTATCCTAGGACTGCTCCAATAGCATAGTCTGATGCATATGTATGGATGTGAAAAATAATCTTCCAATTGGGTCCCTTGAGTACAGGAGCATGAATTAAAGCTGCTTTGAAATTAGAAAATGCCTTGTCACAGTCTTCTATCCATTGGAACTTAGCATCTTTAGTTAGAAGATTATACAATGGTGCTATCATTTTGTTGAAGTCCTTGATGAACCTCTTGTAATAACCTGCATGTCCTAATAAACTCTTGACATCTTTTTTTTTGCAGGAATAGGCAGATTGGTAATTACCTCAATATTTATTGGATCTACTTGAATTCCTTTGTGAGAGATGTAGTGGTCAAGGACTACACCTTCTAGAATCATCATGAAGCACTTATCACTATTTAAAGATAGGTTGTGGTCTTCACATATTTGTAGGACTCTCTTAAAGATTCTCCAATGCTTCATTGAAATCAACACAATAAGTAGTGAAATCATCCATATAAATTTCCATGCAATCACGAGAGATGTATGAAAATATGTTGATGATTGCCCTTTGAAAAGTTGCAGGTGCATTGCATAAGCCAAATGGAAGTACCGAGTAGGCATAGGTTCCCCATGGATAGGTAAAGGTGGTCTTCTCCTGGTTCTCTAGTGCAATTTGGATCTGGTTATAGCCATTGAATCCATCAAGAAAAGAAAAGTATTGCTTTCTTGCAAGTGAGTCCAAAACTTGATCTATGAACGGTAAGGGAAAATGATCCTTTTTGGTGGTAGAGTAGAGTTACCTATAATCAATACAAACTTTCCAGTTCCCTCCTTTTTTGGGCACAATCACCAATGGGGACACCCACTCGCTATCTGAAATGGGTAGATAAATCTTGCATCTAGCAATTTTTGCAGTTCCCCTTTTACTATTTCTCTTAATGCAGGGTTAATTCTTCTTTGTGTCTACCTTACTGGTGTAAAATCATCTCTTATATATATCCTGTGAGTGCAAATTTTAGGATCCAATCCCTTCATATCATGATAGTCCCATGCAAATGCATTTTGGTGGGCCCTACGTAGGTTTTCCAATGACAAATATTGTTCTTCACTCAATTTATTGTTGATATTTAGATATTTCCCTTTTAACACTTGCACTTGTGTAGTTAACTCAACCATATCTACTTCACTAATTCTTGGTACATTGAGTTCATGTGGAAGTGATGCGTGAAACATACTTGTTGTTGTAGGAAATTTAGCTGTAGGAAAGGTCTCTTTAGGAAGAGCGACTATAGGACGAGCGACTACAGGAAGAACAACTGAAGGAAGAGCGGGAAGGAGTGTTTGCACTGTAGCAGTAGAATCATATACATGAGAGGAAAATGCTTCCTCTACCTCATAATGGTTTGAATGATGTGAGGCAATACTTCATCTTCATCTTGAAGCTGCAGGAATGGACTTCTGCATAACATCATAAGTTGTGCCACAAAATTAACTTCATTAGCCTGTTCACCAACGTGTGGCCATACAGGATTATCCTTATCATGGGATGGTTGAGTGAGAGGGTAGAGAACAAGATTTTTGGTGCTCTTTCCATCAGAATTGGTCATGTCTCCTGTGCGACAACCGATACAAGCATGTGTTGTTGCTAACCATGGTCTTCCAAGAATAATTGGGTACCTGCCTAGTGTGGCTTTAGGAGAAAGAATCATAAAATTTGTTGGGTACTCCCAAGAGTCTAGAGTTACTACTAGATATTCCACTATACCATTAGGCTTAACAATAGAACTATCAACAAGCTTCATGACAGTAGGAGTAGGTCTCATGCTTACAATATTTAGTTGCTGCAAGTTGTCCATGGTTATCACATTTTATGTTGCTCCCAAATCAATCAGAGCATTCTTTATTTGCATCCCATTTATAAAAAATCCTACCACAGAACTCTTTGGGTCATTGTACTTGGGGATAGTCACTTTCCCAAGCATGATGTTAGTAAGCTGTTCCACCACATAAACTGTAGTGGGGTCTTTCTTCTTCTTACCTGGCTTCTTAAGGCATGCTTCCTTGATTGCTTTTCCATATATGGAAACATCTTTGATGGCCTGAAATAGAGGTATCTGGACACATATATGCTTCAAATGATCTAGAATGTCAAAATTTGTGTCTTCCTTTTGTTTCACAATTTCCAACCTCTGGTGAAATGGTGGTTTAGGATTAGTCTGCTTGGTTGGGACTGGTTCATGATTTTAAGGCTGAATAGGGACACTCAGAGGCTCATCCTCTTCCAGAGGAAGCTCAGTGATAATAGGTGTGGAAGGAGCTGGGAAAGTGGTTCCTGAATGCAAACGAATTCCACTTACACTCACAACATATGTAGGGAATTGATCTGGATCAACAGAGTATACTGGTTACTACTATGGTTTATTATTTGGGTTAGGTGTGGACTGGGCTAGTAGCTAAGTAGGTTTAGGCACATTTGAACTTGGATTAGTGGGAGGAGGCAATATAGTAGGTTGTTGGGGCTGAGAAGGTGGTTGCATGTAATTAGTTGTTTGGCTTGACCATTGCTGTCCTCCCCTCCATTGAGATGCTTGCTGTCAGTTTCCTGGAGGTGGTTTCCAATTTCCTTGAAACTGTTGCCAATTCCCCTAAGGTTGTTTCC
Organism: Sequoiadendron giganteum; assembly: GCA_007115665.2. Lineage (NCBI taxonomy): Eukaryota > Viridiplantae > Streptophyta > Pinopsida > Cupressales > Cupressaceae > Sequoiadendron > Sequoiadendron giganteum. The sequence goes on from CM021106.1 coordinate 431,047,926, forward strand.
ACTAGGGTGGAGATTTTTGGTGATTGGGCCAAGTATTTGGAGGGTTACTCCAAGGATGTGGTGGATATACTCCATAATTGGATGAATATGGGGGTTGCCATTGATTACTAGATGAATAAGAATTGAAATATGGCCCAACAAAAGATAGTGGATCTGGTGGCATACCCTATCTTGGAGCCTATGGCCTCCTTTGTGCAACATAGTATACTTGATCATATTCACCCTGGATTGGCTTAAACTCAGGTGCCATATGCTTGTTGTCAATATTAGCTATCATCTTGCATATGTAGTCCTTTTTTCTGTAATGAGGGCAATATTCTACCAACATGGCCTCTACCTCCTCTTGTTTCTTCTTGGCCTGAAGTGAATCCAAGTGAGTAGCCAGATTGTTTATGATGTCTTTTTTGAAATATTCCAGTAAGTGAGTAATCTCCATCCTTGAAGCTCCACTAGTGGATGAATTACCCATAGAAGATTGGTAAGCTCTCGCTTTCTTTGAGGCTACCCTAGAATAATTCTGACATATCTTCTTGATATCTCCCAAGGAACTTGGGTGATATCTCCTCCTCCCATCAGGTCCAAGGCATCAGTGCGGCTATCATTAATTCCTCTCAAGAAAATTAGATTATGTGATTTTTCATTGAGTGTATGGTGTGGAGATTTCTACAGGCAAAGCAAAAAATTTGAAATGTAATCCTCCAGGTTTTCATCTTCCTTTTGCTGCATCCTAAAAATGTCATCTCCCCTCATGTCATTGCCCCTGCATACTCTTTGTACTTCTCAAGGAACTTTGTCTTCATGTCCTCCCAAGTCTCCATAGTATCTCTACCTAGGATCATGAACCATCTTAATGTAGCTTCCTTCAAGGTGGCAGGGAATAGCTTAAGCCTATGAGCATCAGTGGTATAGTCATAACTTCTGTAGAGTATATCAAACTCAAACAAGAATGTATCAGGATCTTCTATGACAAGTCCATAGAACTTAGGAAGAACCGAGGAAGGGATATTTTTGAGGTTGTCTACTTCATTCTGATGAGCAATGGGGAAAGGAAAAGCTAGCTAGTTAGCTCTATTAGCTCTGTTAGGTATGTTTCCATTTGCATCACCCATGCTTGCTTGATGAAATTCCAAAGCAAGGGGGTTCTTAATCTAATTTAGATCTTCAGAGGAAGCTTCAGAACTGATCAGATCTATAAATGTATCAAAAAAGAGGTGTGGCTCTTCTTCTTGTTCGTCTCTGGGCATGTTCTGATACTCAACTATCTAGAATGAATCGGGATTGTTAGGAAGGAATCTCCCACAAGCATCTCTTCTTCTTTCTCTATGCATATAGTATCAACTCACTATCAACCAACTCACACAAAAAATTGGAAAAAGAATAGGGGGGTCATTACTCTTCTAATAAGGGGTATACTAAGAACAAATCCAAAAATACTACAACAAGAAACACTATCAATGACTCCAAAGAACTACCTAGTTTGACACCATCCCCGAAAATGATGCCAAAAATGTTGGCCTCCTATAATGATTTTAACAACTAAGATTTTTCAGCTGTGATTCAGAGATTGGACATCTAACCCGAATAGCTATCTCAATCATCATGAAGGTGCATTTAAATTTTCAACCTAGGGATGTAAACTTGAAATGGGTCAGCACTGTATGTGCACTAGGAATCCAAAGTAGCCACATTCATTCTACAACTTAAGGAAGGCGTAATACTGAAAGTAAATTGCTTGGAAGGAAATAACATAAATGTTGAACATTAACCAATAACTAGACCAAATTGAAATGCATAACATAAATGAAAATTTGAGTGAACAAACAAGAAACTACTTTGTTCTACTTTGGCTATAGGAATAGTCACAAAATGGAATTCAAGTGGTTGGAGGAACAGTTAGTGCTAGATTTCTTAACTAATTACTGAAAAAAAAAGAACAACTAAACTAAACTAAGGTACAGGATGGAATACTCACCAAGTGGGCCCCCTTGGATAAGTATTCCCTAAAAATAAGATAGACTCAGATGCACGAACTTATAACTTCATTTTATTCAGTAGAAAAACATGAGTACAATCAACATAGCTATATTGCCGAAAGCTAAGAATGCAAGTACATCAAGTTAAGCTATTTTTGACTCTAGAGAGTTCAAAAGGAACATCAAAGTCATTATTTATTCAACCACCTAGCAAGGTGGTCAACTCCAGCAAACACAAAGGATGCCACATTAGGGAAAGCGCATAAAAGAGCAAGGGTGGTTACGCATGCACAAAACCTGTCAGGAATGATTGCTTTAACTCGAATATGGCATAGCAGTAATGCCAATGCATGCTCAACAACATTTAAGACCACTATAAGGTGGTACAATTCAATGTATGAGGAATCTCCAGCTACCAAGAGCCTTCTCTCCATAAATGACCACCTTGTTGACCGATATGGCACACGTCTAGCATGCGGGATCTTCCTGAATTGTAGGCCTTAGATTATTTGCATGACAATGTAGCACACACAACAATTGTATATCCATAATCATCTTAAAGAGGCATTCATTAATCACATGCAAAATTAACACAAATAGTCCATATAGCATATCGATATCATTGAAAGCTTATGAAAATAGATTTATGTCCAGGGTCTATGGTTTTAATGAAATATTATGAAAAGATCAACTCCCAAGCATCAAATTCTTATATTACTACAAGAAATGGAAAACAAACCAATCAATAATTAAACTATAAACTAGACTCATCAATGGCTCTGGTGTATTTTCCCACTGGGTATCTAGGTCATCATTACTTGAGTCGGGGGAATCATATCCTGTGAAGAAGGAAGGATAATCTCATTTGTATTCGTTAGAGTTCGTTTCAGAATGGTAATAGATGTCAGGAATGGTTTCCATGTATTAGAGAGGGAACCTATCAATTCTAAAGTTGTCGACTAAGTCTTCAATGGGTAATTCTTTGTCCATGACATGGTAGATATCGAATGCCTTAAGACTAGCCAAAGTTTCTCATTTCTTCCAAGAGGTTCATCTAGTTTTGGAATGACCACGTCTTTTGGTTTATAATCTAGCCCAATATTCTTCTGTCTTTGTTCCACTATGATAGGCTATGATCGGCCTTGTTTGTGTAGCCCAAGGCCACCTATTCCATTGTATCCCATTTTTTTGACTAATTGATACCCTCTAGTATTAGGATCAATTAAAATGGGTTATGACTTTTTAGGTTCTATTTGGTCTTCTTTGTAGATCATAGATGAAAGATCGTCCTCAAATATTTCCTCATCTTTCATGTCTCCCCATCTAGTAAAGATAGTGGGTTTGACTATCATTTGTACTATCTTTATTTCTTTTGGACCTCCATATAATCTAGGTGTTGGTGGGAGCATGCTAATGAAAAATTCTTGGTTAAAATGATAGTGCCCATTGCTTTTGTTAAGTACTTGGATCTTGGCTTTTGCTTTCGGTTGTTCAGTTGATATGTTTTTGGTGGAGGTTGATGGAAGCATGGAAGGGTCAAGATAAGAAAAGGAATGGAAGGATATATCATTGCTAGGCACACGTTGGATTTTATTGAATTTCTCCTCCAACTTCACACAAAAATGGAAAGGTTCAGGATTGACATATAGTGTTACCTCCTTTCCTTCATGGGGAAAATTTAGGCATTGATGGAAAGTGGAAGGGATTGCTTGTAATACGTGGATCTAAGGGCATCCTAGGAGTAGGTTGTATTGTAACTCAAGATCCAATACTTGACAAGTAGTTTTTGTTACTGCTGGTCCTATCTGCATCGACAACCTAACTGTCTTCAGATTTCTCTCTAAGTCATCATAAGCCCTTATGGTGATACTCTTGACTTTTTCAATCACGTCATCAAAATACCCTAGCTGTTTTATGAATTTTACAAATCTTTAAACTTGCACCATTATCTATCAACACTCTTTTGACCATGGTTTTATGAACACCAACCTCTTTGTATAGAGCTTGATTATGGAATGTTCTTTGAGGTAAATCTTTCTCTAGAAAGTAAGTGATTACTTGCAGTGATTTTTCCAACCATGGCTTGGAATTGATTGGGATCAAGGTCATTAGGGACTAAAATTTCTAAAGCTTTTTCCAATATCTCCCCATGTGCGGGTGATAGTTTTAACAATTCCATGATTGAGATGAGGGCAAGTGTCTTTTTCAACTGTTCCACAATGCTGTAGTCACTTGAAGACTTGATTGTGGGTTTGGGAGGTGCTCCTTGTATTGTAACTCTTCCACGATGGGTAGTTACGTTATAGTTGTTGTCTCCTCCTTGTATCGTCACTACATTTGCCCTATTGTCATTAAATTGTGAGAGGGTTCCTAAAACTATATCAACATATGTGTAATTAGCATTGTGGCACTCTTTTCCCTTTCCTTTATCATTTGGAATTGGGTTTGAGTATATTTGCAGGTCCTTGCTTCCAGGCCAGTGATCAATATCTACTTCCCCTTTGTCTATCAAGTCCTGAATGATATTCTTAAGGCACATGCAATTATTAGTTGTATGTCCTTTGATCATATGGAAATCACACAAGTCTTTCTCATTGTACCACAATGTCTTAAAGCTAAGTTCCTCATAGTTTGGGTGATCGTTTGTTTTGATGAGGTTCTATTGTACTATTTTGTGCATGATGGTCTCAAGTGACTCACCTAATACAATAAATTACCTTCTAGGTTGATCATATTGCATCTATTGTCCCTCCCTGATTTGTTTGTTGGTTTACAACCTGATTTTTCTTGGGATAGGTAGTTTGGTTGCTTTGTGTGTTGTTGGGACCATAGTTTTTTTGTGCCACCTATGGTTTATTTTGATTTGTATTATGTGCATTCCATATTGCTCTAGCGTCTACCAATCCATCATTTGTAATGTTCTTGTTTTTAGCCTAGATTTAGGGTTTCTCATTTGAGCTAGAGAGATTGTCTTTTGAGTTGTTTGTCTTTATATTTCCTCTTTCTATGAGAGATATCTCAATATGTAACTCCTTTTCGATTATTTCTTCAAAGTCTATAGGACATAGCATAGTGAGCCAATATTTTATTTTAAGCAAAACATTCATGATTAAAATATCCACCAACTCCTTGTCTGGAATGGGCCATTTGCACTAACTTTCTCTGTGTCTCCATCTTTGCACGTAGGAGGTGAAGGACTCTCCTAGGTTCTGTTTCATTGTGGATAGACTGGTGATGGTGACATCTTATTCTATGTTAAACTTGAAATGGGTCATGAATTTGCTAGACAACTGATCAATTTTTTTGATTCTGGGTTGCAGACGAGTGAACCACTCCATAGCATGACCTATAAGGCTGCATGGAAAGAGCCTCATGAGATAGGAATCATTTTTCTTCACTTCCATACATGATACAAAGAAGTCGCATACATTCTCTACTATATCTCCTACTCCTTTGTACTTTCTTTCAAATCTGGGTATCTCAAAGTTTTTTGGGAAGGGTAGAGTCATGATCGAACGATCGAATGGGAACAGATAAATTTCTTGCATGGTGTAGGTATTCTTCTATTTTCCTATTTTCATATCTACTATTTGCTAGGTGACAACATCTAGCCTTAGTTCCATCTCTGTTTTGGGTATATGTGTTTGCAAACCCTACATGTGATAGCCTTGTTGTCCTATTAGGTTTTGGTTATAGATCAGGTGTTGTGAAGGTACAAGAGCTTGATAGTTATATGGGATGTAAGGAGGGTTAATTCCTTGTTGTGTATAAGGAGGGTTAACTCCTTGTTGTTGGGGCGGAACATACAAAAGGATTCCCTGATGATACGTTGGTAAGACATCTTGTTGTTGGGGTGACTAAAGAAGCATGCTCTATGGCACACCTCGCTGGATAGGAGTAAAATGAAGGTTACCCTAATGATGAATTGGCGGGATACCTTTTTGTTGGGATGATTGATCGAGGGTGCTCTGTGGCACACCCTGTTGGGTAGGAATAAAATGAAGGTTACCCTAATGATGCATTGACGGGACACCTTGTTGTTGGGATGACTGATTGAGGGCACTTTGCGCCACACTCTGCTAGGTAGGACTAAAATGAAGGTTACCCTGATGATGCATTGGTAGGAAACCTTGTTGTTGGGATGACTGATTGAGGGCGCTCTATGACACACCTTGTTGGGTAGGACTAAAATGAAGGTTACCCTGATGATGTGTTGGTGGGACACCTTGTTGATAGTATTGCTAGTTCAAAAGGGGACCCTGTGTTCCACCTTATTCAAGATATTAGTTATTCTGAGGGAGGCCTTGTGTTACACCCTATTGAAGATGCTGGTGATTCTGAGGGAGGCATTGTGTTCCACCCTATTGAAGATACTGGTTATTCTGAGGGGGGCCTTGTGTTCCACCTTGTTGAAGATATTGGTTATTCTGGGAAGGGTTGATGTTGGATGTGTTCTGAGGTATGTATTTCCCACAAGGTAGATTGTTATTTTGAGGTTCATATTGAGATGCCCCCCCTTGGTACATTTGTGCTACTGCTGCTTGTTTAACTTGAGTTGGTTTTATAAACAATGGGTTCTCTTTGGGTTGATCGCTATTTTGTGATAACATAGGTGGCATATTCAACCTCTTTGGAGGTTGGGTTATTTGTCTCACAACCAAGTTGTCCCCTAAGGGAATAAGATTGGGGTCTTTGAGAGCTTCTACATTGAAATCCATGGGTTACTTAGCACGACTTTGTGCTAACTTGAAAAATTAGGAGTTCGGTTCCTTTCTTAACAACCTTCCATTAGTTTGAGAACCTTGGGGTTGTTAGAATGTTCAAATAGTTCTTCCTCGTTTATCTCTTCTTCATCATTTACCTCCTCTATAATCACTTGGCTTGGGTCCTGGTTACCTTGTTCCATAACCTCCTTCTGTTTGCGGCTTATTTCCTCCTTAGTGAAAGTGTCTCTGTATATTGGTCTCTTCTGGGGAGTTTCAAGGTCACTTGGCCTATAGCCCCATTGGCTACTCTCATCATTCATGGTGTTCGTTTATGGGATACTGGTGGTATTCTTGTTGGCTTCCATATTTTTCCTATGTTGTGATCTCGTGGTTGTCATAAAAAACTTGGTTCTCCTATGGGAAAGTGGTGTACTCTCTAGTTGACTCAATTTCTAAAGACTTGATGTTGTAAGATACTGGAACTGTTGGAACAGACCCGGGTTCTAACAATAATAGAAGGAATACAAGTTTGGATTATTTCTAGAAGCTCATTTCTAGAAGTTATATACCTAGTTTTGGTTTCATGAAGTTCCCAAAGGTGTTTCTTGAGAGCTTTCAGACTTAGATGCTTGAGTCTGAAATGACGACCTGTGGTCTTTGCCTTAGAGATCTTGACCTTACGTGAGATAATTAAGGGGATCATTATTTCCATGTGGGTGGTGGTAATATGGGTCTCTATGCTACTATGTCAAATTTCTCTTCCTCTTTGTCTATGACAATTGATGCGGTGAGAAACTAGCGGGGTGTTTCGTTCTTTTGAAAAATGAAGGTTCTTATGCTCCTTATGATGTCTATTTGTTCACCTTCAATATATGTGAGACTAGGTTGAAGGATCGATGCTACAAGATCTAGTTGTTGAACTGGGGCAGTTGGTCACCAAATGGTCATAAAGTTTGGTGGTGTTATGGGATGGTTGCTGTGAAGCTCAAGACCCTAGGTTTTGAGTGTTGTTTTGGAATGATACTACTTCTTCGGGAATCAAAATGTTGAAGAACTAAGGTCTATATTCCACTTCCTTATCTAGAGAATATGTTGCAGGAAAGTCTACTTGTACTATCTACGAGTCCCAAGTAAATATTAATATCATGGACATCTGAGTGGAGGAATGAAATTAAAGGTTTGTTTGATTTTGATCTCAAATAGGTAGGATGGAAATAATGAATGTGGGACTATCTGACCTGTTGTCTTTCCAATTGTTTTGGTTTGAACAATGATCTTGTGAACAACTCTTTTTCAACTTTTTCTCCATGTTTTGAAGTATGAAAAGTGATAAGACAACACTTGGACTGACTCAACAAGCATGGACTTATGTGACCTTCATGTCTATAACTTAGGTTGTGAAATCACAACACCCAAGCCATAGTTCCTAAATGTTTACTTTGATTAATGTACCCTGAAATCAGAGCCAAAATGTTTGGAAACCTTTAAGAAAATATCCTTTCAAAGGGGGGAAAACATAAGGCTTCTCTCACAAGTTTGCACTAAATCAAAGGGTTTGTGGTTTAACCATCTCGTTCAGTGTTTGTTTTGAGTGATTTATTTTTCTTTAAATCAAACACATAATTTGATGTCAAATTTTTTTGAATGTAATGGGCCAAGTTTAACATAAACTAGCAATAACAACCCTAGGGGATAAACACCATTCTCTTAGGTAGGCTCGCCTCATGCTCCGAAGAGATGATTTTACATCCAACTTATGGTGCATGCCTGTAATCAGACATGGAAAGTAACTTCTTAGAAGTAAATTCCATTGCACCACTTTTAGAGAATGTTTTTGGATAATAGGGTGGCTTCTAAAACAATTTGGTTCTTAGTGATAACTGTGAACACAAAAATATGACACTCACCCACTGGCCACTTAAGGCTCTTTAACCATTCCCATTCCACTTAAGGTATGGGATTAGGTGCAGTCTTTTGTCAGCACAACTTGAAGCTACTTTCTTATGAGTTCACAACCTTTAATATATCCCACCAGTAAATATGCTTCGAGACCTTGCAATGAGTTCTCCAGCATGGGATGTATCTCAAGGCACGTCCCCTCTTTAAGGTAAACTTTAAAAGTAAAGTGCAATGCTCAAAGATGTTCTTTCACTCACCCAAGATCGCCAAAAGGTGAGAGGGGAGAAGATAAAACACTTTAGCTTTTCCAATCAATGAATGCATAGTGAACAATCCATAACAATTTGATTCATTTTAAACACCTCAAGCGATGTTATCCCCAAAAATTTGTGAGTAAACAAAACAAAGTTCTTTTAAACTTGCACCAATACGAAATGTTCAAGACATGAAGCAATTAAGATAGCAGTGGTGAAATATCATAAAGAAACATTTGTTCATTTTTATGAGCTCCAATAGAGGTTTTTCTAAAAAAGGTAGTCCTTGTCCTATCTTGGTCAACAAATGTAAAACGTGTGTGTGTCAAAAAAATGAAAAATGTTTTCGCTCTTTTTATGCACCAAAATTTAAAGGTTCCTACTTATGAAAACATGAAATGTGTTCATTTTAAGAGCCCAAAACTGAATTTTTTTTGTTCTTTTTATGAGCACCAAACAAAAATTCCTTACTTAAAAAATCTTAAAATTTGTTCATTTTAACAACACCAAAGTCAAGTGTGAGTTTGTTGTTGTTTATTTTTAGAGCACCAAATGAAAGTACCTAAGTTTAAAAAGCTTAAAATTTGTTTATTTTAACAACACCAAAATCAAAATGTGAGTTTGTTGTTGTTCATTTTTAGAGCACCAAATGAAAGCTCCTAAGTTAATTAAAAGTAACTCAAAAACTGGGACCAATTGTCTTCTCTACAATAAACATGTTAAAGTCATTGGAATCTTGCATCAGATTTGTCAATTCCTGCTTACACATCCAAAAACAAACAACAATTAGTGAAAAAAAACCTATTACAAGAGTGCATGATCTATCCATTTTTCCATTAGAACAACTGCTCAAAATAGAAAATAAAAACGCATAGATTTCAAACAACTGTACAGTTTTAGAAAAAAATGTTAAAAACCCTAGCAAACAAATACTAACTTATGAAAATACAAATGTGTAGGTTTCAAAAAAAAATGCCATTCCCATGAGAAATGCGTAGTTCTTCTAAAAATAGTGTCATTCTTCTGACAAATGCACAGTTTTCTTGACAGACAAGCGCTCAAAATTTTCAGATAGATTCTTAGGTCTTCTGGACAAGCACGTGAAAACTCTGTCAGAAGCATTTCCAGGACCTGCAGCTTCAAAATTGACTCAAACGAACGTTAGAGGAGGGGACAAGGGTCCCACCGGGCATGCCAAAATGTGCGAGGGTGAGAAAGGATGTTAGATTGATGATCCAAGAAAGACATGAAAGTAGTTTGACAAAGAAATCTATTCTACAACCAAATTGCTTAAAATCTAAAATCTAAAACCTCCTACACATACGAAATTGAATTATTCTATTGCAAACATGATGAGGAACCTACTGATTACCAAATTGAAAACAAAAGATATCTTTTACCATCCCGTAGCGGAGTGTATTTGCTTGATGTTGGATTTCTCTTATCACAACGAAGCCTCCAAAGTTCGTGTACAAAGTGTGGATGAATGCTTGTTGTGTTTGGTTGATCAAAGACAATGGATGAAGCTCTCTCAAGGATGATATTGAAAACACTTCATTGCTCAATGTATGTTAATTCTCTAATCCTTTTTTCTGAGGAAAGGGGTTTTTTATATAGAAAATGAGATTTGAAATGGACAATAAAGATCGTTTTGAAGAATATATAGATCAACGGTCGAAGTGTGTTGAGAGGATTTAGATATGAGAGAATTATGCAAAGTTGATTGCGCAATTTGTGTGATTGGGAAATAGATTGGCCAGTCAGGGATGTGATTGATCAGTTAACGTAATAGATTGATCAGTCAAGTTTGTGAAGGCTTTGTTAGGAATTTGATGTTTTAGTTAACAAAATAGATTGATTAGTTAACAAATTAGATTGCTTAGTTAGCAATCATAATTTTCTCAATCAGAAAGTGGGCGAGGAATATGAATTAATTGATTTAATTAATTAATTCCTTTTTGGAGTTTGAATGTGCAAATCAAGTTTGACTTTTGCAAACAAAGTTGCATTAGTTTGATTTGATTTTTGATAATTGATTTGAATAGTTTGATTTCATTATTCAAATTTTGGAGGGAAAGTGTTGCAATTAAATTATTATTTTTAATAATTTAACACTTAGGGGAATAAGATGATTTGGCGACGTAATTAAATAATTGGCATTATTTAATTGATCAGGCCAAAATAAGGTGGGATTAGGACTTTATTATATAAATATGATTTATTTAATTGGTCGAAATGATGAAATGTGAATTAATCAAATATTGTTGTTTTATTTAATTAATAGAGGAATTAGGGTTTTTGGGACTTTATTAAATAACTGAAATTTATTTAATTTGTCTAAAATGATGAAAAAGTGAATTAAATAAATAATGTTGTATTATTCAATTAATAGAGGAATTAGGGTTTTTGATGTCATTTTTATGTGAAGTGATGTGGTGTGATGTGGGAATGTTGCGGGATAATTTCGAGATGATCCGAGACATTACGTGATAATTTTGAGATGTTCCAGGGTGATTTCAAGATATTCGGAGACATTACATGATGATTTTGAGTTATTTTGAGATGTTACAAGATGATTTTGAGTCATTCCAAAGTGTTACAAGATGATTTTGAGTCATTCTGAAGTGTTACAAGATGATTTTGAGTCATTTCAAAGTGTTACGAGATAATTTTGAGTCATTCCAAAGTGTTACGAGATGATTCTGAGTCATTCCGAAGTGTTACAGGATGAGTCTGAGTCATTTTGATGTGTTACGAGATGATCAAAGATGACGTTCTATATTGTTTGATGTTGTTTGAGGCTGTTCAATGCTATTCAATGTTGTTTGTTGTCGTTCAGTGATGTTTGATGTCGTTTAGTGCTGTTTGATGTTGTTCGGTGCTGTTTGATGCCGTTCGATGTTGTGTGATAGGTGTCAAGTCAATTTTACATGTCTACATTCTTATTTTTTCATTTTAAACTAAGTTAAATTGATTAAGTGAAAAGGCACTAATCAGTGAGCTCAATAAATTGATGGATTGAGTTTACACATTGGATTCAAACCATTAATTAAAGATCTTGGCATAGATTTGGATTAAAGTAAGTTAAGAAACTATTTTCAAATCTGATAAATGAAGAACTTAGTTGAGTAAGCACACTCTAGAGTTTTTTAGATCAGGTACTAACATCAATTCCTTGAGCTTCAGATGAAAAATGACTAAAGCCAAAAGGTACCTTATTTACTTTAATTATGTGATCTTGCTTAGTAAGGGGACCCACGTCAGTCATGCACATTGACAACTCAAGAATCAAGATTTCCAACTATTTTCTAGCGATCCCTAATCCCACATCCTAAGTAGCACTCAAGGTAGAGGTGTAAGACGGAACACGGGTCTCTACAATATCAACAATACCACAAACAAGCTCTAGACCTCTTCAGTATTTCATTACCAACTCTTTCAATTTTTCAACCATGGGAGTTGTGTGGGAAAAAGCTTGATCTCTTGCTAAGAATCCACCAAGCTTTGTAAGTATCAGCTCTAAGGAGTAAACTTTCTCCAAAGGGACCTTGAGAGTAGATTCATCTTCCAAAGAGTAGGTAGAGGTTGTAGGTGAGGTAGGAGGGGTAGGAACATGAGTTCTAGTTTTGAGGACATGAGGAGTATATCTAGTGGAAATCCCAAAAAAAACTCCTCGAAGGATGGATTGGTACGAGGAGGAATGAACTCCCTAGATCCCATGTATAGATTCTAATAACTCCTAACAACATGACTGAAGGTGTTTGACTGGGTCATAAATCTTGTAAAGAGTGTCATAATGGACTACCAACTACATCTCTTGACATGTGAGATTTTTTTTTAAAATAAGAGCAAAGGGAGGATGTTCACGTCAGGTTCACCAAAATGTGGAGGGGATTCACTATTCCCAAGTCCTAAAAAAAACAAGGTACAAAGGGAGAGAATCACCCTTGATCACCTCAATGACAAAGATTAAAAGACATGGTGACAAACAAAGGAAAATCTAATCTATGTTTTTGGGTTTTTAAGATAAGGGATTTTAGGAATCAGATGAACAAACCATAAAGGTCTCAGATAGAGAATTGACTGTCTCTTAGCCAAAGGATGATAGTGTGGTGTGCTAGTGTCTCTATGATGTGCTAGAATCTCATATAGACAAAGAGTAGAGTTCACAACCCAAAACACACAGGGTGTGCTAACAACCTGGGAGCTTTAATATGATAGTCTAACAAAAATGACATAATAATATGAATACATAAAAAGATAACTAAGTACAATAAAAATAATACTATAAATGTGATAAATTAACTACGAATGAAATGAAAAGCAAGGGTAGTAGAAATCCAACTTACGATATGTCCAACCTCCTGCAAGCTCCACACAAACAAAGTACCTACACACACAAAGATAAAAAAATGTTAGGGTTATATTTTGGAGTTTTCTTGAGTCAAACCCTCACTTTGGTGTTTCCACCTCCATAGACAACCAATAGACCACAATAGAGAAAATATGATAAAGAAAAGAAGTAGAAGAAAATACAATCTATATGCTAACTATAATATTGACAATACAATACAAGTAACAAAGTGTTACCCTCCCTTCTATGAGCTTGAAGAAGTCGAGAGGAAGGATGATAGCTTTGAGAGCACAAGACAAACATGCAAGAATGTAGTGCCAATAGCTTGAAACCTGTAAGAAGATGGTGAAGGGAGAATGGAAGCAAGAATGGAGAGAGTGAAGTGAGAAGTTGCAAGAATGAACTGTAGAGTGAGAAATATTGAGAGATATTGAATGGAATGAAGAATTTAGTTCAAAATGGATGTTTGGAGGCAAAACAAAAGTTTTCAAGAAAGTTTGCAGTTGTAGGAGGTGTTACAACTCATGGATGCCATGAAATGTAACGTCTCAACATCCGTTGACCCAACAATCTATTAGGGACATCTGGGCAATGCAAAAGAATCCTAGTCAAAATTCCCTCCATTGATGAAAAATGACAAAGTATAGAAAGGTCAAAGGGGTTAAGGTGGCAGGTTTTGGCATTATCAATGTTATAAGGCTAAAGTGAGGGTATATTATGGGAATTTGTACTAGGGTTTAAATTTAGGCCATAACAAGATCATGTGGCTTTCCATATTTAACTTGGATGTAGTAGTTAAGGAATTTGACTCCCCATACACTCCTCTTTGACATTATGACAAATGAAATTATCCAAAAACTCCTACAAGATCAAGGGGTAGCTGATGAATCTGCCTTCATCTTTTTGTTGTGCCACTCTAATCACATGATGTTGATAACTCCCTCAAGTTTTTGTGGGCCTTTCCACTATATTGTAGCCTATTACCCTCATAAGTTTGGACTAATCAACTTGCATACATGATAAAAAGAAGTTGTAATTAATAAAATTTATTCCAAATCTCATCTAAAGCATTAGTGTGGTATCTAGAGAAATTGTTTTCTATAGATCCAATTCTAAATCCTTTCAACAATAGCATGATTCATGAAAATATTCCAAAAATTTGTAAAGTGGTAGATGAATATAATTGACAAAATCAATCCAAAATAAAAAATCATGGACATCAACAATATTAAAATGATATAATAGTTGCAATACTAAAAATCCTTTGCACGAATCAACAAAATAGAAGCTAAGAACAACCACATAATGCCTGAAAATATTCCAATAGTAGCATCAATTTAAAAATATCCCAATCATGTGGTTAAATACACCTATATGGACTAATTTCCCTTGAAATTTACCTCCACACTATACCTTTCAAATAAATGTGACTAATGTATGTCAACTATGATGGTCAACTCTTCCAATCTAGTGTTATAATGTTTACCTTGGAATCCAAAGATGCTAACCATGATTCCCCAAGATAATAGTCTATTGCTACTCAGGGAACATACAATTACTAGTAGCATCATACCATGACTACAACATTAAATTTATTTTCTCCATATCATAAGTATAATGGTTAGGAACTACCCTATTCTAGATACAAATTACTCAAAAGTGATAATGGGTTGTAGACTCCTCCACCACATGATTGAAATATTTTCTTTGGTTGTAAGGGAAGTACATGTAAAGTTGGAAATATTGAGGGTATTGGATAGAACATCAATAATCGTACTCAAAGTGGCCCTTGGCTCATGTCTATTGCAACCAAGACTCATCATTATGTCAAGTTGGTGGTTCTAAACAAGAAGGTTCCATCTTACAATTGTTTTGTTTGGTGGCTAACCTAGAAGTGTAAAGATAAAATCATCCATGTTAGACCAAAAACCATTTGGATCAAGCATCTCACCTTTGGAAGAAGTTATGTTTTTCATCCAATGGTCTTCCATCATGACCACTATAAGATCTCCTCCTTTGATGCCTGAAAGTTATACCTCCTCTCCCTTGGGTTTCAACTCCATAGTAGACCCTCCCATAAGATGTATCCATGGCATGCCCCATATTATGTTGAAATATCCTATGGAATACAAGATGTTGCATTCCATGTATCCATCTACTATGCTGGCATGTTGTTGTATCCACTTGTTCTTATTATGCGATGAAGGATGCTAAATAACTAGCTGACCTTTGTGACTATACCCTTGATCTGGAAATAAATAATCATAATTCACTTAGCACCTTATCCACATTAGTGATAGGATGGTTGAAACAATTTCCCCTCATAATAGAAACTTCTTACTAATATTATCATGCAAGAAATCCTCTCAAAATGTATCATTTTAGTACTGTATATAATCTAAAACAAAAAAAAACAAGACTATTAAAATAATTTAATAGATGCAAGTTTGACAAAACTTTACAAAATTTAGCCATCTGATTACTTTAGGAGTCATAAAAACCATTCACAGACTGAGAAATCTCTATTAGAAGCTATCAACTATAAATTTATATTCATCATAGCAAGGAATCCCTATAAAACCATTTGTGTGAATGCCAATGAAGTAATGGGGTGGTTTTTAATAATATAAAAATAGTATTAAGACTAGAAATTAGGCAGATCATTGTCCTAGGAATGCCTCCACTGTGATATAAGGATAGCATCTTATCATAACTCAACTATCTTGTGCTTTTTTGGAGATCAGTCATTCCATATTGCTCATATTATGTTACGTTATCATACAACATAATTTCTCCATCTAATATTTTAATGAAAATAATGGTCATGCCTCCTTAACTCATGATGATATTCTCTACTCAGTGGTAGCCTTGAAAAATAAAGTTTCACATGCTTCTAGTCCAAGGTAGACCAAGTATAACCTTCGATAGATGTCTCACCTTTTAATGAAGTTATAGTTATTGCCAATTGAGACTCTATATAGAATTATTTACATATCACATGTTCATCCAAAATGGTGACCAATTACTTTGCTTTCATGATGAAATTTGGAGTGCCTCATTCTTCATGTATCATCCAATTCACTTATATCTTGAAACCGACAACACCATACCTAGCCTAGTCACAAAATATTAAACATAAAAATGATATCCATTTTTCTTACCTTCATCTAGCACAAACTTCATGGGGAAACTATCTCCATTTTTTCTTTAGGTGTAGTAAAGTGACAACTTGGTGAATACATCATTATCCTTTACTATCCATGTTGGCTTCTCTTAGATATTTCATGTGTGAACCAAAAGTATGATTTTTATGACTACAAACTAACCCATAAACAAGCTCATTAATCTCGGAGAAAAGGAGTTTGAATGTTTCCTGGTCAACCTCTATGTGACTAATGTTTATCATTATGGATTTTCCTTCCCTCATGTCAACAATTGTTGAAAGGGCAAAGGGGGTAGAAATTGTGTAGCCCATTTTGGGTGAATCTCTATCATTTTGTGAATCTTCGTCAAGAATTTGATCAACATGTGAGACCTCATCAAGAGGATGTATCAACGTGTTAGTCCCATAATATAGGTCTCCACATACCTCACATTTGCTCATAATTTAGCTTAACTATTGCTTTGTCAACGTGTAAGGGATGGAAAATATATAGTTGATGGTGAGAGTAGCTCTATAAAATACATAGTCTCCTGGATCCTACACCATTACATGTGAATGTCCTTAATCCTAAATAAAGGTATCCCTATACCCCAAGCTAAATGGTATAACCTCCCTCTCTCCAATATCATTAGGGTTTTCAAGATCAACTTATAATTCCTCTTCATGGGGGTCAATCAAAGTCAAATCATTCTTCATAATAACATAGATAATATCTTAGAAATCATCCTTACATGGTCCAATCATTCCCATACATTGAAAATCATCACTACATGGTGCAATAAATTATATACATAAAAATTAGGTAAATATTTCTTGGACATCATTTGTAGTTATTGACACATCTTGAACACACAATATTGATTCTTCATCAGGGATGATGTTGTGTCGATCTTAGACTTCACTACCTTTTTTTATTGAGGTGTCCTCTTGTACTTCCTCTACAACATCTTATGACTTTTATTTTTCTTCCTGCTCTAATATCATAACTTCTTGCTTGACCTCTTGTGATTATAGATCTAGTGTACTCTTCACTATTTTAGGTTCCAATATCTTGGGCTCTCACTCTTTCAAGAATGGTTCTTTTGGATCCTACTACTCACATCTTCTCCTCCTCTACCCATTTCTTATTTTTATATCATAATACTCAAAATAAATGTCATGAACAATTACATGATCCATGACAACATATTCAACATGATATCTTACCCTTTTATCCTCTTATTGTGGGTGTATAGGTTGTTCCTCTTGCTTCTTGGTTACTACCCTAACCATCTTCAAATATGGTTTTTCTTCCTTTCTTAGAATCATTCCCTCCATCTTTGGATGATTCATGAGTGTAGTCTATTCCTTTCGATATACAAGATGTTCGAGCAATTGTTGTAACAATTTTGATATGGTTTATTCAAATGTCTTCATCTTTCTTTATTTATTCATAGGATGGAAAGATCTTGGATTTGTTACCACTGTAATATCCCTTCCTATATTTATCAATAAAAACAAAATATTTGTAATATAAATAATAATCTTCACCAGCTAGATTCAAATAATAGTGATTTATTATACTCAACAACATGAATAACTAGATATTCAACATATAAACTTGTACAACATGAATCAAATTATATTGATTAAGGTCTTATTTCTCTAAAAAATAATATTATTATAATAATCATTTCAACAACAAAACCAAAAAATATAATTCTATAACAAACAATGATCAAATGAACAACTAAACTTCCCTACAACTCCTTGAAGCTCTAATAAACTCCTTGAGTGAGAATACCCTCAAGAACCAAAGTTTTTTCATCCACAGAAGATTACTAAACACAAAGTGCCTAAAAGATACAATAACATAACAAGGATGATTACAATTGAAATGTTTTCCTAGTTTTATATGCTACCCATCCAAAAGATCAAACTAGTTGACCTAGACCCAAGTTGGTGTTGTTGGGTCTCAAAATGTAGGTTACAAATCCTAAGAGGATGCCAGACTCTATGATCAAACTTGCAATATTATTGAACCAATGAATGGAGATAACCTATTCGATTGATGACTCCTTGCACTTCAGGCTTTGCTAGACCTAGGCGGGTAGATCTTTATAATGGAGAAAATTAGAGGAATGTATGATTTGGTTGAATTGATGGATCTATCCACAATGAAAAATAGTGTGGGATAGATGAAGGCTTACTAACTACTCCTACTAAAATTTGAAATGTGAATGTTTGAATAATATTTTATAAGATTCTAAAATGGAATGGGATGACCAGTGCCTACTCTTGTTGGGCTAATGGAGTCAAGAGGTGAATGCTATGTGAGTTACTTACTGGCTATAGTTCTAATTTTTTGGCACTTATACTTGTTTATACCTTGTATAAACCTACAAGAATGTGATTGAAAAACTCTACTTATTGATCCAATTGATCCTATCAAGTTACTATGATTTACTACAAGGATTTTAATCCTTCCTTAAAGGAACCAATTAAAAGAATCACACAATGATAGAAAATGTGTATTGACAAATGAAGTATATCCTCAATTTGAATAACAAGACAACATCAATGTGGAGATAGCTTGACAATATTATCAATTACCTAACTCTTCTTACTGATCCAAATGTTACCTCCAAGTTACTATAATCAATCAAAAGGATTTTAATTCTTTAATAGAAACCAATTAACTTGATTACACAAAAACAACAAGCGTGTTTTGATGAAACTGAAATATCAACTTGGATACATAGGTTTAAATAACTGAGAAATAACAATGTGGAGACAACCAGATAATTGTTCAACTCAAGAAACAATAGACACCAATGTTGGACCACCAATTTATGTATTCTTCTCCATTATATAATTTCAAAAGATTTTTCACTACACAACATAATGTTTTGTTGAAGCAATTGATCAACCTATCCAATTACTGATAATTTATTACCTACTACTTAATTCCTAATTCTAATGCTAATCCCTTCATTTGATTTCATTTGGCATATATACATTATATCTTCTAGGGTTATGACCCTTTACACGCTCTTCCATTGCAGTTCTTCATTTTATTTTAATTAATTGCCTTCGGCAAATTAAAATACTTTTAATCTTCATTATCTTTGTTTCCCATGAAAATAATTTCATAATACTTTATCTTTAATTCCTTTGCTGGCAATTTCACTTTTCACCCATTAAATACAAATAATCACCCGCTTTATAATTCCTTCGGTGAAAAAATACTCCATCTATATTCTTGCTCAGTTGAAATATTTCACCTAATAAATTATTCTTTGGGTAAAATAATTACCCATTTTGTAGGCTTTAAATTGACCTTTAATTTCCCCCGTGAAATGTTTTACTCTCAATCATTAAAATATTTTTCATATAAAATAATTATCTCTCCTTGGTGAAAATATGTCAATTTACCTATATGCATCCACTAAAAAAAACATTATTTGGGTAGAACAGCCACCCATTATTTAATCTTTCCAATGTAAGTATTCTCGTTTGAGTGAAATAATATTTTCACCAATAAAAAGTGGTATTCACCATATAATATTTCACCCCTTTTACCGTCACACAAGGAATTTGAAATTTTAATAAAATATTGTTTTACATTTCCATCATGACTGATCCTTTTTGCCCTATCAAAGAGACTTACACTCTTCTCACACCGATATCAAAGAGTCTCTCCGATGAATCATTTTTTGCATATCGCTGTGGGGAGATTGTATCGGGGAGACTATGAGCCAACTCCTGCCGATATCGGTGAGACTTCAAACCAACTCCTACTGATATCGGTGAGACTTTGAAACAATTCCTACCGATATCGGTGGGACTTTGAAGTTCAAAGTGACTCCCAATGATACAACTGGTCTCTCCGATGAAGTAATCATTGTTGGGTTGTCGGTGAGACTCCTCGAAAACCACATCGGTGTAACCCTCATAATCAGAGAGATATGAGAAAACCACTCTGACAACATATGTCTCTCCGATGAGTTTAGGGTTTTTATTTTGGTGGGATGGAAATGCCTCGAAGTGTTCCAAGCTTCAATAGAATCAGCTAAGCCTTACATATTTTTCTTCTTGCACTTTGTATTGCAATAAAAAATAGATTAAGCTGCTTTCAAAATTGCTTTAGAAAACTGATCATAATTTCTCTTGGAGCCACAAAAATTTATGAGTGTGTTGAATTATGATAGGGGAGTGTATTTATCAAATGGATTGGTGTGAATTTACTAAGATTGGACATTTTCAACATTCAAAGCTATTGATTTATCCTTTTGCAAACTATATTTGTTAAAACCATTTGGAACCCACCCACTTACCATTTTGTAGAAATATCAAATTTGATTCTGAGAAGTTGCCACCCTGAATACTAGTTCATTTAGGTCAAATGAACATGTGTTCAAGAGGGTTTTCCATCACTTTATTTTCTTCACCAAATATCAAGCATCAAATTTGACCCTTTTGCAGTTCTAGAAATGCAATCTTCAAATTGGGTAAAACCCATCTGGTTTTGATTTTGGAAAAATATCAAATGATGTCCAAAAGCTCTAAAAATTGACATGGATGTACATTGAGATGGGGGAAATCTAAAGAACCAACTGATTTATCTTGACAATCTTCCAATTTATTAATATTATCTTCCAAAGTTGGCCACTTTAATAGATTTTACTGTGTAGGGAGCAAACTTTCGCAAAACCCTTCAACTTGGCTTTCTGAAACTCTATCAAATATGATCATAGGAAGCTGAAATTTGGTAGAGACACTCACATATGGTAGGTGAATATGTCTGCAAAGTTATTTTGCATGTAATTGAATTGGCTTGAAGCTGTGATTTTTCAAAGTGGGCCATTTGAGCAGATTTTTCAACAATACTTTTGAGTGCTAAAATCAATTTTTTCATTATGGGAACCTAAAATTTTGCAAGAATTCACACTAGATTTTAGGCTCCAACAGTGGCTCCTGTCTGGGGGTGTATGCCCCTTGTGGGCATAGCAAGAATCTAGATCTTTGGGGGAGCAAACGAAGTGCTTTACTTATTGGGCAGCGGACTCAAACCTTTTTCTATCATGAATTGATATAGTTTTGAAAAAACCACATCAAAACTGATGGCACAAGACCACCAAAAAAGAAAGGCCTCTATTTTCCTCTATCATACACCTTGTTCTGATATGTTTTCATCAAATTCCTCTTGAGAATATTCATGCAATCTGCCCTATTATACCCACTGCCATTAGAGATTTTCAAAATAACACTACCTTCAACACTACTCAAATTCTTTGATTTAGACTTAGGCATAATTTGAAAATTGTTACTATCATGTGAAAAACTCATGCCCAATTCATTACACCAAGAAATTTTATTTTTAATGCCAAATTCTTCACCATTTTGGTCATTGTCATGCATCACAAAATAGTCTCCCAGCTGAGCTGAAAACTAAAAATCTTCATAGCTGAAGTCATTAAGTCTCACCTCATCATAAGTTTGCATAGATGATCTAAATTTATCATATGGTTTTTGATGCAAACTATGCAGATAATTTGTAAGTGTATGGGAAGAGAAACAATTGTGCTCATTCATGCTACTCAGTCCATTATTTGAATGCTTCTCACATGGTTATGAGAAATCTGCCACATCAACATCTTCAAAAATAGTCAAATTTGAAACACTTTCCATTTATTCCATATCTCTACTTGGTAGTGACATCAACCCTTGATCCATACACCCATCACTATGTATATTCGAGCTAATTGATGTTGAACAAGCATTGTTCATGATGTGCAAACTAGTGTCATTCTTAAGAATCTCCAATTCCGACTTACATATTCCCTTTTGAACAAAGATAGATATAGGATCTTGATCATCTTCAAGAATTCCCTCATCATTGTTACACAAAATACTTTCACTATCAAAGAAAATGCATGCTGAAGATGAAATTTCTGAATCATTCTTATGTGTATTTTTTATATTCAACTGCCAACAGATTTGAAATTTGTTCACTACTGAGTGAACATGCCCCTACACCCATCTTATTGTTGTTGTATTATTCATTATCAAAAAATGGTAATTCAAATGCATCAATATCATATCCATTTGCTTCACTAATTGGTACATCACCCTGATTACCAAAAAATAATTCATCCTCATCATAAAGTGGATTTGAATACACATGAAATTCATGTCCTGGCACACCTTGGAAAAATATCATTTGATCTTCTTCTATCTTTTCATCATACAACGGGTTTGAAAAAAATTGAAAACCATTTTCATGTGTACAAACCTTTTCTTCATCAAATGTGTTCTCATGGTACTTAACTATAGCTCGAAGTGTTATTTGTTCACTGTCAAATGGACTTGCTTCTTTTCCTTCCCAATCTCCATAAAAGTTGCAAGAATCACTTAATTACAAATCCACATGATTGTCATTAAAATCTAGATTTTCAATGGATTTTTCATAACATTCATAGTCACAATTTATTATGCAAGAGAGACCCTCTATATCTTTATCCTCATCATGCAGACTGTAGACATTGAAAAATGTCCTAAAGTCTACAAACAACATTTTTCCTTGGTCATCATCCTCTAATAATTAAATAATTTTAATTATTTAATTATTCTCGATCATATTCTTTTATTAATTAAATGATTTTTTAATTATTTAATTAATTCACTTTCTAATATTTATTCTATCCTGATCAATTAAAATAAATTAATTGCGTCACTAATACCCCTTTCTTCAATAATTAGATAAATCATTATTTATTTAATTATTTATATTTCATCACATGTCCATAGTCAGATAATAATTATTATTTGACCTTTTATTCTTCTATAATTAAATAATTGACGAAATTATTTATTTATGTGTCTTTCTTCTCCTTTAAATAATTGATCCAAATCAATTATCCATATTCAATTTCTATTTCTTCCTTTAATTAAATTTATGAATTTAATTAAATCTCTTTTTTCATTTCCTCCAAATAAATTATTTATTTGCCACTTTTCATCCTCTTCCATTTTCGAATAAATAAATTATTTATCCCTCTATTTTGGTTAAAGATCCCCTGTCATTATTTCATGTCATAGTCTGCATGTCCCGCATGTCTATCATAGCCGTCGGCGTCATATCTTTTCCATGCATGGCATATTCTGGTTGCATCAATTCTCAACCATAGATCTTGGCATTTTTCTAGAAACTCTATCTTGGCCATCCATTTCGTAACCTCCCTCTCATGAATCCTCGTCCGTTGATCTTAGAATCTTTCTAGAAGATCAATTTCGTCCGTCCATTCGAATGGTTGTCTATAAAAGCAACCCTTCCCCTCCATTTTCAATTTAACAACTAATTATCTCCAACTTTCTTGCTTACTATTTGTAGGTATTTGCACAACTTCAACAACAAATCTGAGGGAAATATTGGCATAAGAAGAAATAGAAGAGACAAGAGAAAAAATCAACTTCAAAGGGGAGTGTTTTATTTCATTTGCTTTCATTTTGATTGCTCTCTTTGTTTGTATTCTCTTGTTTAGATTGGGATTATAGTTTAGAAGTGTTGGCTGTCACTTTATCTATTCTATTTGATTTTCCCATCTTACACAGACTGCCATAGAATTTATTTTCACTTGCAGACCCATCCTCTATGATTGACCACAATCACTGCCCTCTTCATTGTTGTAAGGCATACAATTCCTTTTTGTTTCAGCTTCTAATTCATTATTGTGAATGCTATTATAATGTATACATGGCTGTACCTCCATACCATCTGAATCATGGTTGATATATTCCCCAGGCAGTGTTTTTTCAGCAATGTATTCAATACTACAATCATCCTCCAAGGTAGAAAATTGGTCATCCATAATTTCATCTTCATTTGAATATGGAGAAACCTCATTGCAACCTTCACTTGTACATGTTTCCTCCATTGGCTGTGTCATTCGATCAACTTCTCCATACTCATCAGTGATACCACTATTGTCTTCATACTTTTTATTATCTATGATGCCAACCCATTCATCTATTTGATTAAAAGCAACTGGTATCCATGATTCAGGCCAATAAGTTGAATTGGGCTCATATAATTTCATGAACTACTCAATGAACTTAGACTTGCTAGGCGGTAAATCAATAGGTATTTTCCCACATATATCTGCCATTCTGCTGAGAAAAGAGTGCCCATATTCTCCTTTATGTATCCTTATGTCAAGAAAGGCATCCAAAAGACTTTTGTTTCTTTCTTGAATATGTAAACATTTGTCATTTTTATTCACAGATTGTTGATTCTGATATATACCTTGCTGTAGATTTTGATTGAAATTTCCAAGTGGGCTAGAATTGTGTTGCACTTGATATTGATTGTATCGATGACCTTGGTAGCTTACTAGTCTTTGTCTAGGAGGGACAGGATAAGCATTTTTTTTTTTTGAAGCCTGTGATGAATAAATGTTCCGTTGTGAATAGAGTGCATTACCTCCATTGCCAAAATTCCTAGTTATATTATGAGGCACTTTTGGGGTCCAAGGTCTTCTTGCATTTACATACTCATCCTCATTATAGAATGGTATATTTTGTGATGCATTTGGAACACATTTGTCTCTCAATTGTAGCAGTTGTCGGTCTAATTCTTTACACTCTCTTATTAACTATTGCCTTTTAACTTCTTCTGACATCTTGACAAGAAATTTGCAACAACTTTTTATCTTTATTTTTGAGTGGAAATATTGTTGCTGTTCCAAAATGTCTATGCATTATCTATCAATTTTTTTTTAACAGAGTCACCACCTACTTTTCTCAAAAGTAGGAAAATGAAATGGATTTCAAAATTGTTCTTGATTTACCCCAACAGAATCCCCAATGAAATCAGGTGAATGCAAATATGAAATTTTATGACTCTATCCCAACAAAGGCTTGGATTCAATGTTGATTTGGCTTGATCCCCAGAAGAGTCACCAATCTGTTGGGTCTCAAAAATGCAGGTTACAAATCTTAAGAGGATGCCAGGCTCTATGATCAGACTCGCAACATTCTTGAAACAATGAATGGAGATAACCTATTCGGTTGATGACTCCCTACACTTCAGGCTTTGCTAAACCTAGGCGGGTAGACCTTTATAATGGAGTAGATTAGAGGAATATATTATTTGGTTGAATTGATGGATCTATCCACAATGGAAAATAGTGTGGGATAGATCTGAAGGCTTACTAACTACTCCTACTGAAATTTGAAATGTGAATGTATGAATAATATTTTATAATATTCTAAAATGGAATGGGATGACCAGTGCCTACTCCTATTGGGCTAATGGAGTCAAGAGGTGAATGATATGCAACTTACTTACTGGCTATAGTTCTAATTGTTTGGAACTTATACTTGTTTATACCTTGTATAAACGTGCAAGAATGTGACTGACATACTCTACTTATTGATCCAATTGATCCTATCAAGTTACTGTGATTTATTAAAAGGATTTTAATCATTCCTTGAAGGAACCAATTAAAAGAATCACATAATGACAACAAATGTGTATTGAAAAATGAAGTATATCCTCAATTTGAATAACAAGACAACATCAATGTGGAAACAACTTTCCAATCTTATCAATTATCTAACTCTTCTTACTGATCCAAATGTTACCTCCAAGTTTCTATAATCAATCAAAAGGATTTTAAATATTTAATAGAAACCAATTAACTTGATTACACAAAAACAACAAGTGTGTCTTGATGAAACTGAAATATCAACTTGGATACACATGTTCAAATAATAGAGAAATAACATTTGTGGAGATAGCCATATAATTGTTCAACTCAACAAACAATAGACACCAATGTTGGACCACCAATTTATGTAATCTTCTCCATTATATAATTTCAAAAGTTTTTTCAATACACAACATAATGTTTTGTTGAATCAACTGATCAACCTATCTAACTACTGATAATTTCCTACCTACTACTTAATTCATAATTCTAATGCTAATCCCTTCACTTGATTTCATATAGCATATATAGATTATATCTTCTAGGGTTATGACCCTTTACATGCTCTTCCGTTGTAGTTCTTCATTTTATTTTAATTAATTTCCTTCGACAAATTAAAATACTTTTAATCTTCGTTATCTTTGTTTCCTGTGAAAATCATTTCATAATACTTTATCTTTAATTCCTTTGCTGGCAACTTCACTTTTCACCCATTAAATAAAAATAATCACCGGCTTTATAATTCCTTCAGTGAAAAAATATTCCATTTATATTCTTGAACGTTTGAAATATTTCACCTAATAAATTATTCTTTGGGTAAAATAATTACCCATTACAAGGCTTTAAATTGACCTTTAATTTCCTGTGAAATGTTTTACTCTCAATCATTAAAATATTCTTCAGATAAAATAATTATCTCTCCTTGGTGAAAATATGTCAATTTACTCATATGCATCCATTAAAAAAAACATTCTTTGGGTAGAACAACAACCCATTCTTTAATCTTTCCAATGCAAATATTCTCGTTTGAGTGAAAGAATATTTTCACCAATAAAAAGTGGTATTCACCATATAATATTTCACCCCTTTTACCATCACACAAGGAATTTGAAATTTTAATCAAATATTGTTTTACCTTTCCATAATGACTGATCCTTTTTTCCCTATCGAAGAGACTTATACTCTTCTCACACCGATATCGGAGAGTCTCTCCAATGAATCATTCTCTACATATCGCTGTAGGGAGATTGTATTAGGGAGACTTTGAGCCAACTCATATCGATATCAGTGAGACTTCGAACCAACTCATACCGATATCAGTGAGACTTCAAATTTCGAAGTGACTCCCAGCAATACGAATGATCTCTTTGATGAAGTAATCATTGTTGGTTTGTCGGTGAGACTCTCCTCGAAAACCACATCGATGTAACCCTCATAATCAGAGAGATCTGAGAAAACCACTGTGACAACATATGTCTATCTGATGAGTTTAGGGTTTTTATTTTGGTGTGCTGGAAATGCCTCAAAGTGTTCCAAGCTTCAATGGAATTAGCTAACCCTTGCAGATTTTGCTTCTTGCACTTTGTATTTCAATAAAAAATAGATCAAGTTGCTTTCAAAATTTCTTTAGAAAATTGATCAAAATTTCTCTTGGAGCCACAAAAATTTATCAGTGTGTTGACTTATGCTAGGGGAGTATATTTATCGGATGGATTGGTGTGAAGTTACTTAGATTGAACACTTCCAACATTCAAAGTTGTTGATTTAGCCTTTTGCAAACTACATCTGCTAAAACCATTTGGAACCTACCCACTTGCCATTTTATAGAAATATCAAATATGATTATGAGAAGTTTCCACCCTAGATACTAGTTCATTTAGGTCAAATGAACATGTGTGCAAGAGGGTTTTCCATCAATTTGTTTTCTTCACAAAATATCAAGCATCAAAGTTGACCCTTTTGTAGCTGTTCTGGAAATGCAGTCTTTAAACTGGGTAAAATCCATCTGGTTTTGATTTTGGAAAAATATCAAATGATGTCCTGAAGCTCTAAAAATTGACATGGATGTACATTGAGATGGGAGGAATCTGAAGCACCAACTGATTTATCTTGAAAATCTTCAAATTTCTTAATATTATCTTCCAAAGTTGGTCACTTTAACAGATTTAACTATGTAGACAAACTTTCAGAGAACCCTTCAACTTGGCCTTTTAAAACTCTATCAAATCCATTCATAAGAAGCTGAAATTTGGTAGAGACACTCATATATGGTAGATGAATATGTCTGCAAAGTGATGTTGCATGAAATTGAATTGGCTTGAAGTTGCAAGTTTTCAAAGTGGGCCATTTGAGTAGATTTTTCAACTATACTTCTGAGTGTTGAAATCAAATTTTTCATTATGGGAACCTAAAATTTTGCAAGAATTCACACTAAATTTTAGGCTCCAATAGGTGCCAAGACCCAAATTTGAATCCTACACACTACATCATAGGTTGGCCATAGTGTTCCTTTTGCATGCTACGTCACATGTTGACCTTACAAGCCTTACAATTTTTCTTGTCGAAGGTTAAATTTTTTTCCTTTCTTCTAACTTGGCATGCGTTAGGTCACAACTCAATTCCTAACCTCCAATAGCTCCTTGGCCTGCATCGAGTAGTTACCCTAATCCCCGACCTCTAACATGTCCTTAGCATGTTTTGAACAACCTTGATCCCTAACCTTTGATGGTTTCTTGGCATGCATTGGGCCATGACCACGATCCTTGACCTCCAATAGGTTCTTGGAATGCATCAAGCAACAACCTTGATCTCTGATCTCCAACTAATCCTTGGTATGGGTCAAACAACAACTTTGATCCTTGAAATCTGATCACTCCTTGAGCAAACAATCATTCTTATTATTTTTAAAAAGGTATGTAATAGAATGGTGTGTTTACTTAGGTCAAGGTAGCATACATTTTCAATTTGTGATCACTAGGGAGGCTAGAAATAGGTGTAAATGAGTCTGAAACATATCATGGAAATAAACACCAAAAAGATGGAAAAAAATATAACATGCAAGTCACGTGGTGTAGAAATTATATTATTTCACAAGTTAATTGCTATTGCATGAGAATAATGATGATATGAGGTACAAGGAAAATATTTTAGGGGAATTCATGATGCCTTGATTTATCGAAACAAAGAATATAATGTGTAAGGGGAAGGCATGATGCCCCCAAATACATGGGTGTATTAATGAAATATGGGGGGGGGGGAATAAATGATACCTTTGAATGTAAATATATGGTGGGAGGTGCAATGTTTAAGGGTGAAGTCATGATTCCCTTAAGTGTAAAGGTAACTCTAAAGTGTAATTTGGTGATGCATAATCATATAGCTAGACAAGTAAGATAGCCCTTGTTAATTGGATTGATGTCATGTAATATAATTATAGAATAGGGAATGATATGGTCATTAAGATATGTGAGGCCAATTTCCCCCAATGGGTAGTACAGTGTAATGAAGCTCATAAGTTAAATGAGGTATGAGAAAGATATTTCTCATAGAATAGCGACCCCCTAGCCTATAGTAGTTGACAATTTTATCATTTTAGAAGCATGATATTAACTAAGTCCTTTACTATTTTTCTATGAGGCATGGAAAGTTCAAATGTGGTAGTGCCAAAACAAGAAGAAATGATAAAAAAAGTGATATGATTAGGTGTAAAATTCACCTCATATTCATTTTTCTCATTAAGGTTATTTAAATATGTGAAAAGGATTGAATCTACTAATTATAAGTCTCATTAGATGATGTATTTGTTATATATTTTCCTTAGATATTTGGTATACAAAAATTTACCAATGCATTTATTTGACTCTCATCAAGGGTCTGAAGCTATTGTAAGTAGTGTTCCTATTTAGTACAATCATCAATCATGTCATGTCAAATGGAAACACTCAACAATGGAACCTCGAGCTTAAGAGACATTATGGACTTTGTACTATAAATAAGAGAATAATGTGTAAATTTGGTAAGAGTTTGTATACTAGTATAATATGCCCATAATATAAGAACAAAATTTATATGCCAATTGGTACCATGTTTGTCAATTAATTTTCTTTAAAACCCAATAGTTTTATCAATAGTTTAGTTTTTTTGTTGTCTTATGGATACTCTGCCATTGAAAATAGTTGTATGTGAAAAATGATAAGAATTCATTTACTTGTTTATTTTAAAACTATGTGTCATTATCCATTATGGATTTTTATATATTAGTCATCATGGTGGAATTTAATGGTATTGTTTTGACCCATTTTATGAAATAGTTTGTTGCAATGATGATTTATATTTGTTCTTCAGAAGAGCATAGAGAAATATTAGCCACCAAATTGAGTTCCCATATAGAAACTAGTCATTGTGATATGTAGGGCTACATTTCATGGGTAGGTACATGTTTTAGATTTTTATATTTCTAATATATCACACTTTTTTTAATGAAATTGTGTGAATCTTGTTTTATTTTGATCCAATAGTAGCATGTGCATAAGATTTTATATAATAAAAATTTGGCAGTAACATGCCACTCATATTAGCCTTCACAAGCCTCTCGAAGTTTAATAGTATTTTCAATATCATTAATACATTGAGGCAATAATCCATTTAACCTTACTAGTAAAGGACCCCTTACAATAAATAGCTATTTGGAAATTGATTGATGAATGCAGATTCATGTATTCTTAGAACATTTGGAAATGCCACCAAATCTAGGTAAACTTATATTTCATTGTACTAGTCCTCAACCACGAGTATAATAACTATACAAGATACATCATGAATAGTTAATTGCTTCTATCAATATATAAAAAAGTATAAATTAAGGACTACCATATTTTGTTCTCATCAAGGAATTGACACTAGCCATTATATTGGTGTGTTTATTATCTTTGTGTGGGATGGTAATAATATTTTATTTAATAAGAGATTCAATTAATTGCAATGTGACCTCATGATATTGTGCTAATTTTTCTTAGTCTTATGGTTACATGATATTTTTCTTTCTACAAGTAGGGAGTCTCTATGTATATCAATAGATTTTATTTTCAAGGAGATGGTGGTCCACAACACACTTGTGAGTGAATGAAATGCTAAAATTGAAAAATAAGAATAATACAATGAAAATGCATATTTCAACATTCAATAATTACTTACAATAGAGTGTGAGCATAATAAATTAAATAAAATACTCAAACAATAATGACTCCACAAAGCTTCACCTTTTCTCCATTGAATTTATATATGCAAGTATAAATTTATATGTGGATTTCTCTTCACACTCAATCATAACATTGGATAGCAAATAGATATAATGATAGCATGAATATTCTCAATATTGTGGATTATTTGATGGCTTAGAATGATGTTTGATTTATAGCTTTCATCTGATATCAATTAATTGTGGAGGATGTTTAGAAGAATCGATGGATGAGATTGATTGTGAGGGCATGAGGAGTGTGCAAGTGACATGTGTCCTTGTGAAGGGATTGATTGATGAGTAAATTGAAGTGAGAGCGAGTCAAAGTGAATTGATGTTGCTTTTTTAGCTGACTCACTTAATTGATGTATATAATAATTTAAATAAATTTATTTATTTAATTCATGTACACAAGGGAAGATATTATTAGAAAATAAATAAAATATTTATTTTTAGAAGAATTAAAGATAGAAAGAAAACAACTAAATTAATTACATTAATTTATTTATTTGTAGAGGAAATATTAGCCAATCAAATAATTTAAAATATTTAATTAATGTGGAGATGAAAATTAATAAATTAATTAAATAATAAAAAATCATTTAATTAATGAGAAAGGATTTTTTTGATAAATTAATTAAATAATTAAAAATATTTAAATAATGCTGATGATGAAAAATGATGAATTAATTAAATATTTAATTAATTGTTGGTGATGGAAAATGATGAATTATTTAAATAAATAAAATTATTTAATTAATGTGGATGATGTGTTAGCTTAATTAAAAATCATTTAATTAATATTGACAAGAATTGATGAGCAATGATAGATGAGATGAAATACGTTAGTAATTTTTAGGTGTCTAAAATACTCAACTATATTATTAGGACATGGAAAAATAACACAAAATAAAAGGGTATGGAGTCATATGATGGTGGTATTACAATTACCCCACCACTATGCTAGTCATGCATCTAGATCGAACAAAAAAAGTAATCCAAGGAGAGAAGCATCAAAATGTAAGATATCCTCATTAATAAATAATGTATCAAGAGGTACATAAAGTATGGTACCACAAGTTATTAATCAATAATATTTTTTCATTTTATTGAATTTTAGGAGATGAATTAAAGATTAAAATTATAAAGTAGCATTACTCTTCGTGCAAGATGGATCAAAATATTAGCTTTAGACAATATGTATTTTAATGTATCTTATTTAATGATGATATGCATCTTGGTGTGTACCATGTAATGTCCAAGTTTCGAGGATGAAAATATGAAATCATGTCTTGTAGTCTAGTAAGGTATGATTAATGTCATTAATTGTGTTCTTTACCATTTCAATATTTTAAACCAATCACCATCTAATGGTCGATACATATAAAAAAAGGCTTACCATGGATAACAAGCATGAGGACCAAAGGATCTAACAAATATTATTTCATTTCCTCAAATGATTCATTATTATCTTTGTTTCACTTTAATTTAACATATTTGTGAACAACAATATCTTATTTATTGATTAGGTAATGAAGCACCAAATAACTTGAATTTTTCCTTGAAGGATTTTTAGTCATGAAAGGTTCTTTCAAGGAAGTATCCCAGCAATAAAATAACCTTCTTAGCATCTAACTTAGTGCTTGGGTATGATACAATGAATCTTAGTAATCAACTATTATCAACATCAAACACACACTTATTTAGCTTTAGTCATACTCTTTACTAGTTTAGGGGTACACATATTATTCTTAAATGTTTATAGTGGCTTATTCATAATTTTAATTTTTCTAAGATATCATCAAAGTAATATTCTAAGAAATTATGTATAATATCATGAAATACCAATGTCCTGGACCTTTGGTAGGTAGCTCCTAGCTTTTCTAATTTACAAGATGTAAGACCCCGCCTCGTATGTGCCTAATACAAACCTAATTTGTTATATGCTTTTCTTAAGTTGATGATTAGATATATTGTGAATGATAAATAAGGTGATCCTTTGGCAATATTCTTGCATTTCATTTTGACATTATATTTTATTATCACTATCATGAAGGTGGAATACACTCGTATACTATGGAGTGCAAATTGAAATTTAAATGGATTATTATATGATTAAAGTTTAGAATATTTAGCTAACAAATTTATGTGATATACAATTGTTACTTATGATCGTGTTGGTATTGTGTAACAAGGTAACAATGTTAGTACAAGAAAGGAAGACCCATTGATAAATCAAAAAGAAATCTTCTTGTGATTATGAATTTAACCCCTTTTGGAGCTTAGAAAGAAATAAAGTTAATATGTTGAGGTGGAGAGGACTGATATTAAAGGAATAATTTATTTTGGGGTTTAGAGGGTATGTTTCATGTGGGTGTAAGTGGGGTTAGAGGTTAGGAACCCTTAACCAAGTTTGAATTTCGGATGGGTCCTTAAATGGGCCTTTAAAGAGGATTGTTGGTCATTTTTATTGGTTGGGATGCAAATATAAACCCCATAGGGTCTATACCATAGTGGTAGGGGTCAAGTGGGCATAAAATAGTGCCCCAAGGACATGATTTGACCCTTGAAAAGTCCTCTTAATGGTGAGTGACGAGTTTTGAGGAGAGACTGGGATAGAAAGATGGAGGGGTTGTCCAAGTGCATGTTTCGTCTTGAATAAGGAAAAGAATCTCATTGATGGAGGTAGGCACACTCTACACCTTCACATCCAAGGGGTTGCAAGTTGAAAACTCCTATATATTTTGGAGGGGAAGAATGAGTGGGGTGTTACCCACATCTCCTTTTGGATAAATTTAGTGAAGATAGTTTAAGAGGAGTGAGAAGAGAGGAAAGTCTTGTTGAGAGGGAGTGATCAAGATGGTTTGGTTGGAGAGGAGAGGAGGATAGAAGAGTAAAATTAAACACCTCAAGCAAAGAGATACGTTTTTTTATTCCCATATTCTCTTGTTTATTTGTTGTAAAAGTGTGATATGTAAGTGTAGATCTTTGTTGAACATGGCGAGTGGAGTGTCTATATGCATGTAAAATGAATGATGTGTTATTTTCATCCATTTTGTAAAAGTTTGAGAAGATCCCATTCATTACTTTGGGGTTGAAATATATCTTGCTCGAGGGTATTGCTAGAGCCCATGAGACTCCATGATGCCATTAATTGTATGCCATACAATGTTTTTCTTAAAACTAATGACAATGTGGAAAGCTAGAGATTGTTAGTTTATATGTGTGTTATTCACTGTTGAGGATTGGTATTTCTTGTAAATTGTAAGCATGAGAGGAGAGGTTTTAGTTCTATGACATGTTCAGCTGTTTCTAAGCTTTAGTGTAATAAAGAAGGTTGATAATATGTGGAATGGGGAAAAGAAAAGAGGAATATGTTAGTCATCTGGTTTCACAAGGAAATGAGAACCCTATGATTTTTGGATTAACCTTGCAGAAAAAGAAATTAGAAGCTTGTACTTCATTAAAACACTGTTAACCTTTGTCTAAATTTAAGCTCTCTATTTTCCTGTATGATGGGTTTTATTTTCAAACTTACATAAAGTTCTGTTAAAGAAGGAAAAAATAAAATAAATAATATATACATATATACAGATTCTGTCGTCGTAGGAAGCCAAGGAAAAGAACATAAGACTTTTATAATACCGCTTTAGTGTATTACGTTTTGTGTATACAAAGGTGCTATTCTATTTGTATGTAAGGAGGCATTACAAAAATAAAGTGCAATGTTAAACAGTCTCTAATTTTGTTTATTATGCGCAACCTCAATCTACTTTGTACTTGTGTTCATTGTATATCCTCTTTTTACTAACTCATTCCTGTAGCATAGCTTCGCATGGCTATCTCATTAATTGTTAGTAAACTGTAATTTAGTTGTTATAACATAATGAACAAATAAACAAACAAAGAAGACTGATTTAAGGGGTGCGCAACCAGCTTTCCCTCAAGTTTGCACCTTGTAAAGAAATATTCAGCTATACCCAACTGATATCCACAATAGTGTAGAGGGAACAATGGATGAAAGTTCTTAGAGACCGCAATCTGTATCAAAGACTATAGGTGGGTGATGGTGCACAAGTATGTAGATTGATATAGTGAGAAAATGAAAAAAAGAAAGATAAAACAATCGATCTGCTAACCTCTCCAACTTTGTGCAATTAACCTCAACTCACCCTACTTGATCTGTAGCTTGCCTCGAGAAGGCTATTATGAGTAACTCGGAGTACGCCTCAAAGGCATGGCCTTATCGTAAGTATAATCTACCCTTCCTCCGACAACCATCATTGAATATTTTAATGTCAAAAAACCAACCAACTTGGTATTCAAACTCATAGCAATTCTCATGAGCCTGATGTATTTGTGCTAAAAATATATTGGAATCCCTTATAAATTGCTTAAAAATTGTGCTCGTGATGCTCCTTGTTGGCAGATCTGAAGCTCATGTATTAAGCACACACAACCACCCAAGCGAATCGTATATATTATACACGATGGCCTTCATAAGTGTAGTCTGTAATCACGGGAGGTGATAAACTCAAAATCAAATGTCTTGTGCACTGGACTGAAACGAATACCTTCCATTTGAATATCCTTCATCAGTAATTTTATAATTTCATATTTAAATCGGTATAATTCTTGAAGGAAATCTATTTTATGGTAAAGTTATCTCCTCCATATCTAAAAGTATACCTTCATTCCATAGCATTATATTATGAGTTGTTTAAGTGTATTTTAAGAATCTTTATGTCACCAATATCATGACCAATTATGTTGGATATGGAATAGAGAAAGCAAAGTGAACAGATTAGCGAACATAAATAATTAATACAGCCCTAGAAAGGGCGAGACATGTAAAGGCTACCGCATCCCTGGGAGGAGGGCGTGGTATCCACAGTGAGATGTCCTTCCATCAGCTACGACTCACACCAAAAAGAAAATAAACAAATAAATAAGTATATCACTTCCCTCTTTATTAGAATTCATTTCCAAAACTAAATCTTAATCGATTACACTGACAGATACAAAGTTGGAAATTTAAGCCTCTTGTACAAATGGATAATTCAGAATAGATAGGCAAAAATTTAACACAATTATAATAACTATATTAATGTTGTTGTCAGAAGGTAAAGATTTGCTCCCTCACCCATCAATCATCTCCAGCAGAAATGTGCCTACCAAGCCAACTCAAATGATGTCTTCAATGACGTCTAGCATTAACTCTGAATCTGCATATCTTTGAGAGCGATTGGCACCCCATATCCTGGCAGCATCTACTCACTGGACTGCATGGGTGGCACCATAAATATGCTTACGTTTTCCACAATATCCGCCTTCATGTACCCCTGGAATTTAATGATCAATGCAGTAG
Source organism: Sequoiadendron giganteum (assembly GCA_007115665.2). Classification (NCBI taxonomy): domain Eukaryota; kingdom Viridiplantae; phylum Streptophyta; class Pinopsida; order Cupressales; family Cupressaceae; genus Sequoiadendron; species Sequoiadendron giganteum. The sequence goes on from CM021106.1 coordinate 431,084,349, forward strand.
CAGTAGTGGCAATAATGGTGAACAATGATTTTAAGTTAGCAAGACAAATGTATAAATGGATAAATTGTATGCATTATGGATATCAGGCCCGGCTTAAACGTCACACACTAAGCTGACAGCTTAGTGTGTGGGGCCCACTTTATCTTACCTCTTTCCCGTTTCCGTTTCAATGGAACTGTGGTAATTTTGATTAACTGTGTTTATAACTTACATGAAATGCAAAATAAGTACTACCTTCAACTTGTCAAACTGTCACTGTTGGGCTCGGCTTTGTACAAGTCACTGTTCATGTGCTTGTATCAAACATTGTACGTGCAGAATTTCTCATTAACTTAGTTATTTCTTCTCCCACATTTCTCAACGGAGCTCCAACTTATTCACGTTTTATGGATGATGGCGTGAGAAATATTATAAATTAAATAATATAATGATAATAATTAAATAATTAAATTTATTACATTAAAATAATTGATATATATTTGAAATATATTTATATAGAATTAATTTATTTATAGATATTAATAATAAATCAATTATTATATATTATTTATTAATATATATAAATATAATAAATATATATAATAAGACTGATAATATTTTATATATTATTTATTATTTATGTAATATTATTCTATATTATTCTATATTTATATATAACAAATTATTTATTTTAATATATTATATAAATTATTTTTATATAAAGTAGTTAGTACAATAATATGATTTATTAGTTTCAATTATCATACACAATATATGTTGATTTGTATTTAATCAATTACATTTATTTAATTAGTTTATATTTGGTGAATATTTCTACCTTACACAAACTATTTTTTTTTAAGATTTCTTACCCATATGAAAGTTTTCCATATCAATATATGTATATCATATACATCCCACTTTTAGATAAAAGGAAAAATCTTTACAATCATTTTGTTTTGTTATTATTAATTGTTACTATCTTTTTGATAATGGTTTTAACCTGTATTTTAAATCTTTTTTACCCACCCTTAAAATCATATTAAGGTTTAATTTTAGATCTAATATGCCACTAAAATTTTCACATTTTTAATCTAAATCTAAACTTTTTATCTTTATTTTTCAATATTTTTTATTACATGAGCTACTTGAGATCCTAGTCTTCCATTAGAAATGAATGTTCATCTATACCCTACCATGGCTACCACAAATCAAACTGAAATCTATTGTGATGTTCATATTGAAAAAAAAAAATTCTATTATATATATGTGTGTGTGAGATGTATATATATATTACATGTATAATATAATATAATATATAATAAAACAAATAATATTTAATATATTATTTATATATACTATTATTACATATTATTTATTTTATTCTACTAAATACTATATTATTAATACTTAGCATAAGCAATAATATTGCAATGAATTTTGTTAATTATTAATATGTTGATTTTGGACAAATTAAAAACTAAAAAAAATATCATTTTTACATAGAATTTAATATTTGTAAAGTGAACATGCAAATATTTAACTTTACTATTATTTTGATATTTTTTTGTTTTTACTATTATGTAAGAATATGATGGTTTAATGTGAATATATTTATAAGAGAATAAATGAAACAATACACATAAATTAAAATGTGGAAAAACCTATGATTAAAAAACCCACTTTGGTGTAATTTAATTAAAAAAAATTACCCTCTCCTTCTTTCCACAAATGCCTCACAACTTACCTTCTTTACTATCATTTCAATCACAATGGATATTTAATTTTACTCCCATACAAATCCCTTAAATATATGGATTGAATACATTTCATTTACATGTATAAATTGGTTACAATCCTTTATCAAATAATGTATGATATATTTAAGTAATAAATTAATTATTAATCACTTCACTATGACATGTCTAAATTATATCTATTTTATGATGCTAAAGCTTATGTTTGTTATAGTCTATATATTTAACCATTTAATAAACATTATATTCAAATAGACTTGTATTTATATTTATAATTATAGACTCCATAAAATACAAATAATTTTAATTAAAAATTGTAACATAAAGTAGTATATATGTAAGAGTTTGAACTAAACATAAATATAAGAGATGAGGGGAAGGTTGCACAAGAATCAACATGTTTTCTTAATAGAAGAAATTTAGAAAGAGATAATATAATATAAAAAGAAAATATCAGTAATGAATAAACTAGAAAAAATATTACAATTGATTAAAATTAGAAAATACCACCATGTATTTAAAAGAAAATTACAACAACAAAAATAAAGTTTAAAAACTCTAAAAGGTCTTATATATGTATTGTTAGACATAAAATAATAAACTTATAAAAAAATAAAATTAAAAAAAATGAAGGATGAATACAGATAAGAGAAAAATGAGGTCTTATAAATATGAAACAATTTTCATTTTAAAAATAGAAAAGTGTTGTAAATTAGTGAAATATATAGAATAAAAAATGATTAAACATGAAATTGTTTCTATGTGAAAATATAATAAAGTATATTATATTAATAAAAATATCATTTAATTGAAAAATAGATGTGTAAAAATAATGGTAAAATTCATATATTTATATTATTTCTTATTTAATTTTGTGTTTATTTTTAGAGAATGTTTTTTCTAATTTTTGGTTTCTATATATTTATCTATGGAACATAACAAGAGTTTACCACCAATTGGGAATAGAAAATTAAAATAAGTAAAGACAAATTGGGTGAATCCAAAAGTAAAAACATGGAAACTAATTGTTAATATTCTAATGTGTAGCATATTACAATGTGAGTTATACACTATCATATTCCCATATTCTCTTGTTCATCACAATACATTCACATTTAAACACAAAGCTAAGTAACTTTATTTTATTGCATTTTTTTATATTTTAACATTTATTATTTCAAAACACGCATATCTACTACAATTAGCTATTGAATTAAAATTCATATGATGATAAGTATATAGATAAATTCATGAAATTATTAATAGTATTAAAATTTACTTTTTCTACAAATCTATGAGTTGAAATAGTTGAGATTTTATTACAAAATTCAAAAATCTAGGATCTCAAGTAGCTCATGTAATAAAAAATATTGAAAAATAAAGATAAAAAGTTTAGATTTAGATTAAAAATGTGAAAATTTTAGTGGTATATTAGATCTAAAATTAAACCTTAATATGATTTTAAGGGTGGGTGAAAAAGATTTAAAATACAAGTTAAAACCATTATAAAAAAGATAGTAACAATTAATAATAACAAAACAAAATGATTGTAAAGATTTTTCCTTTTATCTAAAAGTGGGATGTATATGATATACATATATTGATATGGAAAAATTTGATATGGGTAAGAAATCTTAAAAAAAATAGTTTGTGTAAGGTAAAAATATTCACCAAATATAAACTAATTAAATAAATGTAATTGATTAAATACAAATCAACATATATTGTGTATGATAATTGAAACTAATAAATCATATTATTGTACTAACTACTTTATATAAAAATAATTTATATAATATAATATATAATATATTAAAATAAATAATTTGTTATATATAAATATATAATAATATACAATAATATTACATAAATAATAAATAATATATAAAATATTATCAGTCTTATTATATATATATTTATTATATTTATATATATTAATAAATAACATATAATAATTGATTTATTATTAATATCTATAAATAAATTAATTTTATATAAATATATTTCAAATATATATCAATTATTTTAATGTAATAAATTTAATTATTTAATTATTATCATTATATTATTTAATTTATAATATTTCTCATGCCATCATCCATAAAAAAATTACCAACAGTTCCATTGAAAAGGAAACTGGAAAGGGGTAAGGTAAAGTGGGCCCCACACACTAAGCTGTTAGCTTAGTGTGTGACGTTTAAGCCTGGCTGGATATCACTCCATCAAGTCATTTAAAACTAATGATAAGGGGAGACGCGAATTTTAATATTCTCGAGAAATAAAGCCATCCTTAATATTAATCTGTGGTAATGAATAATAATAATCTATATTAGAAAAGTGACACTATTAATGTTATTTCTAAAGTGAAATAAGTGTAACATCATTAGGGAGGTTAATGTTTTTTATTAAGGAAAAAATAGGTTTTGAAGGGGTCCTGAAACCCTATAACAACAAAGAAGAGACAGATATAATAAGAAACAATTCAGATCAAAGAACAAAAAGTTGTCAACACAGAAGATAAAAAAGAACTAGCCCAAAGACAACACAACAAAAAACCAGCAAAAAGCCAACAAAAGTCTAACCACTAGGCTGGATTCATCAGGATGTCCACCACCTCCTGCTCCAGATTGTTCATATTTAATGCTTCTTTTTTAATCTCCTGAATGTTAACATGGATCTTATTAGCCTTCCTCTTCAGATTCACTTTAGTTCTTTTGCTCGACCCATCACCCTTCGCCTGGCTTTGTTCTTTCTCAACTTCCAGATCCATAACAGTCCTAACCTGATAAACATTCTCCAGATTTTCAACCATCATATTCATTGTGTTCGTAGTGGATTTTAAGATCTTGTGGCTCATTTCCATCACCATTTGGATAGACTCTTTTATGTTCTTAAGCTTGTCCTCCATAGCAGAAAGCTTTTCATCATAGTTACTCTAAAATTGTTGTAGATCTTCAACTGTTTTCTTGAGGCAATCCACCATGTATTTCTTTTCTTCCTCAATCCATAAATCAGTGGCCTTTTCTCTGTATCTTATTGTGTTATCAGTCAAATCAGGCATTTCCAGCTTGCTGCTAATAGCCCTCTAATTCAACTTAATTTCCTTAATCTCAAAAAACACCCATCTCATCAACCTAAAAAAATCCACAAACCCATTACAAACAATAGCAAGGATATCAGCAGGAAACTCGCATTCGGCTTTGAAGTAATGGTCATCAGCCTTGAGATCACTGGGAAAATGAGGCTTATCCTCTTTGTTAGTAGTAGGGTAGCTAGCATATTCTGACGAAGGGGTCGACTAAGAATCATCCTGATTAGTTTCATAGGAGGGATCCTCCAAAACCTTTCTCTTGCCCTTCTCTTGCCCTTCTCTTGGGGGGAGACAATAGATTTTCCTTTTTCCTTCAATTTAGCCTCTTCAGAACCCGAGAAAATAATTTTAGCTCTACCTTTAGAGGTCATAAAACTAGGTTTAGGAGGGGCACAAGTCTTAGAATTGCCTTTGCTACTACCCTTCCCCACCACCTTTGAGGGACGAGCTTCCTCATCTTCCAAATCAGTTTCCCATTCATCCTTATCTGTGTAACTAGTACCCAATTCATCCTTAGCAGAAACAGAGTGGGGAGAAGGGGTCGAATGGGACAAAGCCAACATAGTTTTGAAATGCTCAAAGATTAAAATAGGCAAACCCTCATGAAGGATGGGGTATCTAACTAGGTTCAAGCTATGGTCATGAAGGCTGGCATTCAAAGAGGTGGAAAGATAGAAAGGAAAAGAAACCCTAATCTGATGCCGAAAGTGGTTGAGGAACACAAAATGGTAACCAAAGACCCTAGTGTATCTTCCATCCAAAATAATGTATTCCATGATCACCTTCAACATCTCTCGCTAGAGAAATTTGATCTTCATGGAGTCATAACTGCTTTTGGAAGCCCTGCGCAGGTCCTCTTTCTCCTTCTTTGTCTTCAAAAATTTTCTCACAGCCTGGTTTGAAAGTTTCCTATCCCTGTAAAACTTGAGACCCGCCATGGGAAGCCTCGTTACCTTAGCAATTAACTGCTCATCAATGGAAACCTTTCTCCCAAACAAATTAACTTTTCCATTCTTCAATTCCTTGACAAAAAACCTAGTGACCTTTTGGTCCCAACCATGGAGTTTTTCAATATAACTTGTAATCCCACCCTTCTCTAGCAGTTGCCACACCTTAGTGCTACTCCTCAGCTCCTCACAATCCGTCAGTTCCACACGGCGACACTCACCACCCATATTGACAAAGTTGCAAGCTCGCTCAGAAGACTCCTGAAAATCAAATAACCTGATAACCAAAATGCCCAGAAAGCGTGCGAAGCAAAAAATATCGGAATAGATATTAATTCTATGGTACTATGGCCTTCGATGAGAAATAATTGAAGAACAATACCGAGACTGCATGAAATGACAATCATAACCCATAATCATTAGTTGATAGGGGAATTTGAACCTGACCATGAATTATATCATACCTCAATAAGGCTATGACGTTAGCCTCCAACTTGTCACTCCTTTTCCATGTAATTTTGTCCTTGGCCTGAACTCCCTTATTTTTAGAGAAGTCCGCCACCATGTTAATTTCCCGATAAGCATGGGAAATGATGCAATTATCAAAAGAGCTTATAATCCCTTTGGATAGATTAATCCATCTCTCTATGGTCTGTGAAGGATTTTGGAGGCCCTTAATGCATTGTATGATATTGTTCGAGTCCCCTTGAAGTCACACATTTTTGAAGTTCAATTGACGGGCAAGATTTAAAGCTTGGAAAACCCCTATGGCTTCAGCAAGGTGGTTGGTCTGGGTGCCCAAGGGGAGCGCCACCACTGAAATAAAAATGTCATTCTCATCCCTTATCACTCCCCCACACCTAGCATGACCATGTAAATATATTTTTGAATTCCTTTTATCAGATAAAGAGGGAAATTATATTAAAAGAGATCCATTACATTTTACAAAGAGATTTATAAATCAGATTCATAAATAAGACAAAAATTAAAAAAAAGAACCAAGGAGGTTTTCTAGTGCACCAATCCCAAAAATATCTTGGAGGGTTCACTTAACATCCATAATCTTCAAAAATTTAAAGCCCCTTATTCACCAAGCTAGAGAGAAGGATATACCAAGCACACCCAAAAAGGCATACTAGGTTGTAGTACCAATTTAAGGCATTTGAATAAGAATACCAAGAAGAGTAGCAATCAAAGAGCTTAAGCTACAAAAAAATGAAAAATGAAGGGTTGGTCTTGATCATTATGAACAAGTTGGAGAATCTAGGCATATTTTTAGGAGATAGGGATCCCCACTCAAAGTCATCCTCATTATGTTTTTCCCCAATAACTCATTTGGGAAAGCAATATGTAATTGAGTTCCACTCCTTAGGACTAATATGAGGAATTTTCTTAGCTAAATTCGTTAGCCTCTAAGGTAATCAATGGGTCCTTTCTCTATTCAAATTAAGAAACCATGATTGAGGAATCTACTTCACAACTAATATTTTTTTGGCCTATCTGACAAGCTTACTCAAGAGTCAAAAGGGTAGCTTGATCTTTCGTTTGATTATTCATGATGATCCCCATGACAATAAATAAGAAAAAATAATAGTTCCATCTCCAACATGTCAATCCCTCCAATCTTGAAAACACCTAGATTTCCATGAGAAGATCCATTAATATTTAGTTTAAGGAAACTTGGTGGGGGAGAGACCATTTACCAACTCTCTTAATCTTTCTAGAAGTGTTCAAGATTGAGTGAAAGTGACCTTAGAGAGCAATAATAGAACAAAGCTCGAGGAATCTTAAAATTTGAATATAAGAGGGGGAGAAGTTCTCATTCAAAGAACACTTGGAAAATATTGTCTCTTTAATAAAATACACCACCTTTTTCCATATTTATGAAATGAGACTTTAGTGTCCTTGGAAAATATTTTGGTTCCGTTCAAGACAGATCTACTAGAGTATAAAAATAGGATCAAGCTCACATATGAAACCAAGGAGAGAATTTGAAGTAGGTGGATAATCCATGCTTTCCCAAAATTCAAATAAGGAAGTAGCATGAATGAAAAGCCAATTCTAGATGCACCACTACCCCAAAATACTAAGGTAAAGGGACATTAGAATCAAAACGTGAGATTTTTTTTTTGTCTCTATCACATAGTGTAGACACCTAAAATGTATTCCCACATTTCCATTACCATCACACTAAGACTACCTAGTAGATTCACTTCCAACATTAATTAAATAAGTAATATTTATTTAATTCATCTATTTGATCATTTTTTAACATTATTAAATTATAAGTCTTGATTATTTAATTAAATAGTTTATTTTTCTTGTTGACATTAAATAAATAAACTATTAATTAATTTAACTAATTCACTTTTTCTTCTAATGTTCCAACTTTAATTGAATAAATCATAATTATTTAATTAAATCGGCCATTCTCCCATAAATTAAATAAATGTACAATATTTATTTGTTTCATTAAAATATTCCTCATCATTAGTTGAAGAAATAAACAAGGTTTAGTCAACTAATCAATCATTTGCACATTCTTCCATTTCTTTGTTTAAATTAAATAGTCAATCTTGCATATGGATCCAAGTGCACAAGGCTCCAAAAACTCATTTTTCAATTCTCACCCTACATCAAGATTGAGAAAATTTGCACTCTCCATCTCTTCCCAATTGTTTCCCTAAACATGTGCATTTATCAAAAGGTTCCACTTGTAAACCTCTCATTCTCCCTTGCAAATGAATCAATCTCATCCCTTCATTGCACAAGATCAAATCTCATCCATCCATCTCTCTCACTTAAAATCTATAAATCTACCCTCCTACAAACCATTTTTAATAACAAGATTTGGATCTAAGGAAAGGTTATGATGCTAGATTGAGCAACCATATTCATCTTCAATTATCAACCAATCATCTTGAGCACATCACTTGGTCAACAAGGTTTGTTTGGCAAGAATTTTGTTCCCTTCTTGTCATTTCTTTTCTTTTCTAATTAGAGGTGTAGCTAGATATATAATAAGAATATTTATGTATATATTATTTATCAATATTTTTGCTTCTTATTTTAGTATTAACACATAGAACACATTTTGAAGATCCCTAAAATCCTCTCTTTCTAATAGTATCCTAGGTGAGACATTTATTTTTTAATAGTGACTAGATAAAGAAATAGAATTTGTACCAACTAAATTTGTTCTAGATTTTTTCCATTCAAGAAAATCTCTATTTTTCACCATTCTTCAAGTTTAGGGACTTATAACCAAGATCCACCATATAAGTGTGCAAGGGGGGGAATCAAGATGTAAGAAAACAACATAAATGAATTGAACTAATCTTAATTCAAAATGAGATTATGAATTCGTAAACCCATTACTCACGAAGTAAACAATATGAAAGCAAATGAAGAACACACAAATGAATTCAATAAATCAAATTGTTACCCATCTCGTGTTGAAGTGTATTCGTAAGGATGTTGGATTGTGTTTTTGTATCAATGTGAAGCCTCCATTATGCATTGAGCTCCAATGTGTGTAAAAGATGATCGAAGATGTGTGTAAAATCTCTCAAGAAATCGAATGGCAATTCAACATTACTTCATTGCAATTCTTTGATCATTTTTGAGGATGAAGAAGATTGTTATATAGATTTTATGTTTTGAGATGAATGATCGAGATTGCATAGTAGAAAATTTTGATCAACGGTTGAAAGATGTTGAGAGGAATTAGATTGCTCAGCTAGCTTCTATGATCAAATCAATTAAGGATTTTAATTGATCAATCAAAAGAAATAGATTGCCTAATCTATGGAATTAAGGAAATCAAGTTGAGCCTTTAGTGGGATTGAAGAATAGATGGATTAGTTAGGAAATAGATGAATCAATCAACCAATCAGAGTGAGCAATTGGTGATCATAATTTTCTCAATCATAAAAGTGGGTGAGGGTAATTAATTAACTGAATTAATTAATTAAACCTTTGGTTGATCCCACAAAGCTGGTTTACAATTTCTGAGAGGAACCGATTTTTGCTGAAATCACATATTTTTAGAAAATATAATTATTTAAGCCTTTAAATGTTCCATTTTAGGGATTCCAATTGAAGAGGGTTTGATCAAACCACCTTAGATCAAACCTTCTTGGATAGAACCTCGTTAGTTTTAAACCATACCTATAAATGAGTCTCCTTTACACCTATCAAAATGCTGATAAAAAATCACTTTTGATTTAACTTTTGGGGGATCAAATGAATTTATTTCAAATTATTATGATAGTCCTTGAAATGAGCTATCCCACAAATATCATTTTAATATGTTTTGGTTTTATTATGTATGTGTTTTTTTAGTTTTATTAAGCATAGGTTTTTCACCGAAAATGAAGCTCTCTATTTTGCACACGTGGAAAAATAGAAAATTATCAAAATAATTTTTTTAAAAATATGTTGATGCTAGTTATTGATTTCCTTGATCCATTAAAAAAAATAAAATTGAATTTCGATACATACATAAAAATTTATGTTGTATACAGTCTGCCTATGTTTGAATTGCAATTGGTTTGACTTCGAAACTCTATCAAGGAAAAAATATTGAATAAAAAAATATGAGACCAAATGAAAGTGCTAGATATCATAGTTACAAATCTAAATTCGAAAAAATTAGAATTTTATCATTCATACAAAAGAAATTATGTTGTATACAGTGAACGTCACTTTTATAAAATGTTGTTTTCTGAAAAAAAACCAGTTTTCATGGGAGATGGAAAAAGAAGTGCAGTATTATTCCAAAAATTTTGAAAAAAATATTTTTAGAATCTACAGACAAAATGTGATGAGACTCTAGTTTGCATCATCTTCAAATTCCTCATGGTTTAGCTGCCATAGGTGCCCGAATGTGAAGATTTAGTTAAAATTAATAATTTCAGTGTCCAGTTTGGCCAAAAATTGTAATCCACTATTATGGGATCACCCCTTTTTGAGTTGAATGTCAAGTCATGTTGGACTTTTACAAACAAAGTTAAATATTTGATTTGGTTGACCTTTTTGGATGATGTTTTGAATAATTAAATTAATTATTCAAGTTTAGAAAGGGAATAGTTAAACTATTAAGTATTAATAATTTAATTGATTTAGGGGAATAGGGTAAATTAACAATATAATTAAATAATTGATGTTATTTAGTTAATCAAGAGGAATAAAGATTAGATAAATGATTAAAAAAAGTGAATTAATTTTATAATGTAATATTATTCAATTAATAGAGGAGATTATGGTTTTTGATGTAATTGATGTGAAATGCAGTGCTATTAGATGATAATGATGTCGATGATGAGAAAATGTTATTCAAGATGTGTGATAAGTGTTAGGTCAGTTTTACATGTCTACATTTTTCCTCTCTTTGAGACAAAGTAGTGGTTGCTTTGTTTCAAAGAATTCGATGTTAAGATCAAGATTTGAGAAAAATTATATGCCCCACTATGCCTTGGTGATCAGTGGGAAGATGGTAGGATGTTGGGTTGCCCCCTCAAGAGGTTGGCCAAAAAAATCATTTTTCGGATCAAGCTCACGACAAGATTTTATTTCAGTTTAGATGCATAGAGGATGAAAAATTAAGCCTATAGGTCCCTTGATGATAGTTTAGATGTTCTTGAGAGCCCATTATTTAAACCTAGGAGGGTTTCCTAGGTAAAAAATTAGGATTTGGGGGGTTAAAATAGGTAATTAGGGTTTAATTTACCTCATTTTCATTCTTGGCGCTCAGTAATTTCTTGTCTGTGGATTCCTTGATTTTGCAATTGTCAAGGAGCTGTGGTGAGGATTTGAGGATCCCCACATCGCGTAGAGGTGGTTCATGAGTTTGGGAGGTCTGTTAGTGTCGATGCATTGGTATGTACACCCTTGCCTTTCCTATTTTTGTCTTTTCATTTTTGAGTAATAAATCATAAAAAAAATTAGGTGATAGCGATAATTTAATGATTTTTACGCTTTTACATCGGTTTGACCTCGTTTGATGTTTTTACTTGTGTTGCTTTTTCTCTTTTCAACCGCCTTTGACTTATCTACTCATTATTGCATCAAATTTTCGCTCTTGTTTTTGCTTTTGTTTAAAATTTTCGCTATTGAATTTTTTCATGTTAAACAACCGTCATTGTGAAGATTATTCACTTTTGAGAAATATGCTCACTTTTTCTATTTTTACTACTTTTGAATTTCTTTATCACTTTTGACAAAAATAGGTCGCTATTGATTGTATTGACCACTTTTGACAAAAAAAAATCGCTTTTGCTACTTTTGGAAGTTTGATCCAGTTTGTTTGTAATCTTAGGTTTGTTTTGTGTTTTCGTAGAAAATTCTTAATATCATGGGTTGGATGTTTGCAGCGGTTCTCAAACCACTTTAATCGAGAGAGCGACGACCGCATGAGTTGTTTTATTTGATAACTGGTTTCCATGAGCTTGAGTGAGATATCCTAGATGTTGTTGGACTTCGATACATCTACTACATGTTGACGATTAGATTCCATAGAGTGATGATGACTGTCCTCATGGAGAGACGGCATTCTAAGTCATAATATTTTCATTTTCCGACTAACGAGGCCTCCATCACCTTGGAGGATGTATGGAGGATTCTTCATCTTCTAATTCATGGAGAGCTCATTACCTATAGTGTTAGAAAGGGTGTCGTTCTATGTGGCGAGTTCTCAAGGTCAGGAATCTTCAGATTATGGAGTCAAAGATAGACCTATCTCCTTTCATTGGAAGTGCAGATCTCGTTTCTTTAGTTCTATGTGCTTTGGTCTTTGGGATCGTCATTCAAGATTGGCGAGGTAGACAATTTCTAGTCAGTTGGAGTTATGTATTGGGCAGATGTTCAAACATGGCACTAGGTATGCATGGGGCTTGTGTCTTCTTGCACATCTATATAGAGACATGCACAAGGTTTCCTATCATGGAGGTAGTTCCATCTCTATCAGTGTCTACTTGCTTCATGTATGGGCTTGGGAGCATATAACAATTACTAGACCTGATGGTGCCCTTGATCAGGATCCAGAGGATCCGTACTCTTACAAATATGGAAATTTTCTACATTACACTTGGTCTGGCCAGTTATCTTACTAGCATCATGTGGTTGATGGCATGCCTAGTTTTGTTTGGAGGCCATGGTTAGATTGCAATGCATGGAATGACAATCAAGAGTAGCTTCCATTTTATTAGAAGAATCATTGGTTGATCGACTGTGTTCATTCTATGCTTGAGGTCTATTTACCTGATTGGGTTCTTCACCAGTTTGGCGAGTGATAGACCTATTTTCCTAATGATTACCAGGCTCTCTTTGGGAGGACCACCTAAAAGGTCCGGGTGTGGGGGATCCAAGCTGATTGTGATGCAGTAGTAGCAGAGTTTAGAGCACTTTCCCCATTTGGATGGGAGTGGATTATAGGACTTGCAAATCCAGGTACTACACTTGATTATGATCAATGGTGGGCTTGTCAAGTTCCTCTTTGGATAGATCCTACTAGTGGTGTGCCAGTTATTGGGAGAATAGGTATTACCAGCCACCAGGGTGAGAGAAAATAAGTCAAGATCACTATTGAGTATCTTGATAGAGTGAGGCAAGATAGATAGTAGGATCAACAAGATGATCCTATGCAATAGGATCAGGCACAGGGTCCTCCTCCTCCACCTAGGGATGCAACAATGGTGACATAGATTATCCAATTGACAGTAGCCTAAGACATAGAGATTGTCAGGAGAAAAGTTTCAGAGGCATAGGTTTCCACTTTGATTGGGGAGTGGGATGTCATGAGACAGGAGAGAGATGGTCTTAGGCAGGAGAGAGACATGCTCAAGGCCGAGCGGGATATTGATATTGGGTAATGTCATGTTACTGATGCACATGTATAGATTGTGACTACTTAGAGGGATACCCTTAGGGCAGAGCATGATTCCCTCAGAGTAGAGCGAGATTAGTTTATGAAGGAGAGTGCCTATTATCAGACTCTATATCAGGTTTCTACTCCTAGAGGATGGAGACGTCCTCAGTTTGGTGAGCCCAGTAAAGCTACTAGTGCATCCAATTAAGGTGATTAGTCAGTTAGGTAGTTCGATCAGCTGTTGGTCATGCCACAACCTTCTCCTCATTAGAGTCATGATCATCAAAGGTCCCCACCTCCGACCGGTCCATAGGAGTGATTATTTCTTGATATTTTATGATGTTCATTGTATCAGAGACTTATGTTCTATACATTATTTTTTTGTACATACATTCATTGGCCCAGCTTAGGTCTTGTATATATGTATTTTTTGTATATGATATCACACATGTTTCTTTATGAAGAAATTCTTAGTTTTGATGATATATGAGATATACCATGTTTTGATTCAATTTTATTATGTGTTATGAGATAATTATGGATGATGATGTATGCTTATGGTTTGTACTTTTATGATATATGCATATGTTGTAGATGGATGGATGATTTATATAACTATGTGATGAGTGATGATTTATTATGTATGTGATTGATGTGATATATGATGGGTGATGATATCTTATATATGCGATGTATGACTATACATGATGCATGTTGTTTTTATTGCTTTACTATGGTCATGATATGTACTGATGAAATTGTGGATGCAGGATGGATGCAGTACTAATGATATTTTGATGTAGAATGGAGTTGTTAGTTAGAAGAAGTGTTGGATGATTTAGAGATGAATATAAATTTTGATGTTGTTATTTATTAATGAGTTTTTCTTTTGCTTGTATAGAGGCTTCATATCTTTAGCAATCCTTATCGATCTAGCAAACAAACACGATGCACTAGGGTATTAATAACCAAGGTGCCTTTGTATCCATTCCATAGAATTTGACTTAGCACACAAAGAATATTCTTTCTCATACCAAACATGCGAAAAACTTGTTAGTGTATACAGTTGAGTTGTGTTAAAACATTTTAGACCAGTTACATAGAGAGTTATAAAATACCTAACATGCAACTGCTACATGAATTATCTCAAACCAACTTCCATACATAAAATAAAGAAAGTATTCACCATGGTAATACCACAAAAATATCTCACAAATAACACAAACATAAACTAGCAGTTAATGCCACCATTCCTTCTTCTCTAAATCCTTATGGACATCCTCGAGAGATCTTGGGAATGTGGTATTATGATAAATAAAAAAGACAAGACTCTAAAAAGTTAAACAATGTTGGAGTATCACTTGCCATAGTTGTTTTGATGTTTCATGATGAAATCCATCAATGATGTCTATTGTAGGAACATTTTATCCATTAAGACTCATGTTTAGGATTGTTGATATGATTTTCCAATAGGCATGGTAGTTTATACTTAGCCATTGTTTTTACTTAATCATTTTCTAATCATTTCAATCTTTACTTTGAAATTTTTGATTTTGATGTTTGTTTTGTTTGTTGTTTGCATTTTCAAAGGGTGAGTGTGACAATTGTTTATTGCGAATGATGAGTTTATGATGGTGAAGTGATGATGGAGGTAGGACCTTTTGATTTTCTTAGTTTATCTGATGTTGTTTTTGCTATTTTTGGGAATTTTAGAAACAAGTAGGGGGACCTAAAGAGACTCTCCTAGTGCCTCAAGGGCTAATCAGAGATAATCCTTGCCTATGTGATGAACACAGAGACATCGTAGATTGATTGTATTAATCAACATCATTTTTTGGAATTTTTCTAACTTTTTATGAATGTTTTGGATTTTGATAGTTTATTTAAATGTTTTCTTTTTTCTTTGGGGACTAACCTAGGGCCTCAGGGGCTCATCAGTTATGATTCCCTTTCCTACATTATCCACACAGAGGCTCATAGTTTTCTTGTTTGATATGAACATATTTTTGACTCTTCTATTTTTCGATTGTTTTTGAATTTGGTATTTTTGACTAAGTTAAAATAGCATTATGGACACCTAAGGGGACTGACCTAAGGCCTTGGGGGCTAATCGAAGATAATCCTTGCCTACGTTATACATGCAGAGACCACATAGTTTGATTGGTTTTGACTCAAAGCATAACATGTTTTTGGGATTTTTGATGTTTTTGGCTTTGTTTTGATTTTGTTTGTTTTCCAGATGTTTTTGATTTTGATGGTTTTTGATCGTGATGGGATTTACAAGGATCTAATCTACTACCAATTTCAAGAAGTTGACCCTAGTTTGAGACAAGATCACCTTCCTTAGGGGAGACAAATGTTGATGGTGCAACAAAGTTTGACACTTGAGCAGTCATCGAGTTATGGTTGGTGACATGTTTTATTATGGGACAAATGGGTGAATGCTTCAGATAGTTTAGATAGATAATGGTGCAAGTCTTATTCAATCGTAACAATTGTTTGTAGGTTTTCACTACGGTACCTATTATAGAAGCACCATAAGGTGGTTTTCACTTAAAGAATGTTTTATTTTTCTTTATTGTTTTTCTTTCTTTTTGATGTTTTCTTGCTTTTTTATCTTTTTTGTTGGATACTTTTAGTGTGTTTAAGTATAGAACCTTTTAAAATTGTTGTTGTTTAGCGGTTCGAATAAAGGTTCTCCCTTAGGAGTAGCCAATTGGTAAGCTCCAGAGCCATAGCTTGTTGTGATGATGAATGGACCTAACCATTTTGGTTCAAACTTACCTTTTTCATCTTGATTTAGCCATATTTTATGATTCTCTTTTAGCACTAGGTCACCAACCTGAAAGTTTTTGTTCTTGATCTTTTTGTTGTAGCTTCATTTAAGCCAATTTTGATAAACCTAAAGATGGTTTAACACACTCAAACACATTTCATCTAGGAGTTCCAACTCATTTAATTTGGACACTCGATACTCTTCATTGTTGACCATGTCTTTCAAGGATACTCGTAGTGAGGGGATTTCAACTTCGACAGGTAAGACAAATTCAGAACTGTAGACCAAAGAAAAAGGTGTGGCACTTGTAGGTGTATGAATTATCTTTCGATAAGCCCATATGACTGGGTTTAGTTGCAAATTCCAATCACAACCAGTGTCATTAAAAATCTTTTTCAGTATTTTTAGGATGGTTTTATTGGGAACTTCAACCTGATCATTTCATTGGGGTAGTAGGGTGTGGAGAATCTATGTTGGATAGAAAACTTAGAGAAAATCTCACAAAAATCTTGGTTCTTGAATGGGGTTTCATTGTCTATTATGATGGTTTGTGGAATTCTATATCAACAGATCAAATAATTCAAGACAAACTTGGATATCTATTTTTTGGTGATGTAAGTTGATGGAATTGCTTCTATCCATTTTGTGAAGTATTATGTTGTGTTAATAATGCACTTGTGCCCATTTGATGAAGCAAGAGATATCTTACCTACCAAGTCTAATCCCCAATGTGAGAAATTCTATGGTGTTGTGTTAGGTCTCAACTCTTATGTGGTGCGTGAACAAGGTCACTATGTTGTTGACAATGACAACATTTTTTGGAGTATTGAATTCATTCTTGTTGCATGGAGGGCCAATAATACCTTGTACTTAGCAATTTTTGTACTAGGTTAGGTCCAATAG
The DNA here is from genome assembly GCA_007115665.2 of Sequoiadendron giganteum. NCBI lineage: Eukaryota > Viridiplantae > Streptophyta > Pinopsida > Cupressales > Cupressaceae > Sequoiadendron > Sequoiadendron giganteum. Next base: position 431,101,669 of record CM021106.1, read on the forward strand.
AGTGGGACCCACAAATTCCTTTGTGTACCTCTTGTAGGGTGGTTTGCGCTTCTTCTATGTTAAGACATCAGAGTAGAGTACCATCTAAAATTTGATGATATAAGGTGTCTCCTAGGATTGTGAATCAAGAAGTCCTATGGGCAAAGGTTTTCTTTTGGCTCGTTGTCATGTTAGAAGGTATGGTACCATGTTGGATATAGTCAAACATATCTTGGTACCACATCAATTTAGGAACAACAACATCAAAAACTAGTTCTGATTCTAGGATATCGAATGCCAGTATAAATAGTTGCTCCATAAGGAATTCATGTTTTGGAATTTTTTATGGAATGTCAAGGACTAAAACAATCGTTGCCATTGTTTCGATTGCTTTTTTTTTAATCCTGGGAACCTGTTGAAAGGTGATGATGACAAAGTATTGCTTAAAACTATCCACCATTCTTTTATATGGCATTAGCTTGTCATATTTTATTTGGTATTCATCATTCACTTGTCTTATTATCAACTGAGACTCTTTATAAACTTTTAGTTATTTTATCCTTCATTCAATTGTCATTTTGAGTCTTGTGATTAGTGCTTCATATTTTGAGATGTTATTTGTACATGGGAAATAAATTCTATAAGATTTAAGTATACTATCTCCTTGTGGTGTGAGGAATAGGATACTAGCCCTTGAACCATGCTAAGAGTGTGATCCATCAAAGTACAATGTCCATCTATTTGACTATTCTGATAACACCATGCTTTCATCTGGGAACTCTTCTATTAGTCGATGGTCATCCTTGATTGGTGCGTTTTCTAGTTGATTTTCTATGATTTTTCCTTTGATATATTTCTTGTCTATGTACTCTATGTCAAACTCACTTAGTATCATTACCCATTTAGCAATCCTACCTATTAGAGTTGCTTTTCCCAATAAATAATTTAGAGGATCTACTTTTGAGATCAACTTTACTTGTCTATTCAAGATGTAGTGTCTCAATTTTTGTGCCGTTAAGACTATAGATAGACACGATCTTTCTATGCGTAAATAGTTCAATTCATAGCCCACCAATGTTCGACTGATATGATACACTGCTCTTTCCTTGTTGTTGTCATCTAGTTGAGCTAGGAGAGCTCCTAATGCTGCCGATGTTGTAGAAACATATATGATCATTGCTTTATATGGAATTGGTGGCATTAATACTGAAGGAGTGAGTAGATACTCTTTGGCTTGTTGGAATGCTTAATCACATCTGCCATCCTACTTGAATGTGATTTCTTTGTGTAGAAGATGGGTGAATGGATGACACTTATTTTTCAATTGTGCAATGAGTCTCCTGATGTACTGGAGTTTCCCTTGTAGACTTCTTAGTTGCTTCAATGTCTTTGGAGGAGGCATCTCTAATATGGCTTTTACCTTTGTAGGATCTACTTCGATGCCTCATCTTGATACTATGTACCTTAGCAATATTCCAAATTTTACTCCAAACACACACTTATTTGGATTGAACCTCAAGTTGTATTGTTCGAGCTTGTCAAATAATTTTGCTAGGTTGGACAAATGGTCTTCTCTTTTGATGGAATTTGCTAGTATGTCATCCACATAATATTCGATAGTTATATGCAACATATCATAAAATATTGTAGTCATTTCATTTCTTGTTGATAGGTTTCCTATGCATTCTTTAGACCGAATGGCATGATGTTTCAACGGAAGGTCCCCCATTGATAAGTGAATGCTATTTTATGTTGGTCGTTAGGGGATATTTTGATCTAATTGTATCTAGAGCAACCATCCGTTAATGACAACATTTCATGTCCTGCAGTTAGATCTACAATCATGTCTATGCTGGGAAGAGGGAAGTAATCCTTTGGGAAAGCTTTGTTTAGATCTTGGAAATATGTGCAGATTATTATTCCCTAGTGAGCTTTGATACTAGTACTAGATTCGACACCCATTTAGGATAATCAATTGGTCTGATGAAACCCACATCTAACAATTTCTATTGTTCTACCTTTATGAAAATTGCTATATGTGGATGCATCTTCTGTATTTTCTGCTTGATGGGTTTAGCTCTAGGGAATACGACTAGGTGATGTACAAATAATGTTGGATCTAGCCATGTCATGTCTACATATGTCCATGCAAAGTTGATTTTACTTTCATTGATGAATGCTAAGAAGTTCACCTTTTCTTCAGGATCAAGTGATGCTACATGGTATGTGATTTTGGGTGTTTCTGCTATGCCAACATTGATAGGTTCAACTTCTTCAACTAGGAGTGTCGAATTTTCTTGATATTCAAAAATGGGGAGATTGAATCCTCCATCTTAGGGATGTTTTTGATAGGTTGTCATTAGTTCCCATTACTTTAGAAGATAAAACATCAATATATCAATCGACCAGTGTTCAAGGCTATTTGCAATAGAAGGTAACTTGACTATCTCTCTTATATTTTCTGTATTTTTAGAGCAACTGAAATTAATTTTAACCTAAGGCCGTTTAACTAGTTAACTGGAAAATAATTTATCTAAAAAGCTGGAAAGTATTTAAACTAGAAAGCACAAGATAATTAATCTAGAAAGCATGATAACTAAACTTGAAAACATAGAAATAACTAAACTAAGAAGCATGTAAACTACAAAAGTAGAAAAAATTGTAAACAATCCACAAAACATCTAATAAATATCAGTAACAAAAAGTAACTATGGAAATGAAAGACAATGGGTGCTCCAGAACTTCAGACTCTAAGACGACAAACTTAATTACTATCTACAAAATAAACATGAAAAATGACTACACTCATAATTATTATCCATGCAATAAAAATGATAAAATTCTTTAAAGGAAAGTACTCATCTTTTTAATCTATCATCCCTTGAGTGGCCAAATCACGGGTTCCTACGTTCTCAAGTCACATGCACAATGTAATCGAAAGCTCTTCCATTAAAATCAATCTTCATCCATAATTTCAATAACTCAGAGATTGATATGCAATAGATTCTTTATTCATATATATTCAGAAATCATGTCAACAACATAACCGTACTATTTTTCCTATCTTTTACTTCTGGAGATTACATATTTATAAAAAGCTTCTAACTAAATCCTATATTTCAGATGGTTTAGATTACCATTGAAAAAGTTTGTAACATATTTTAAACAAAATTTATGTCTTTAAATGCTCATTACATAAATATTAAAGAGGCTCGAGTTGAGCCATGAAGTCTTAAACTTTAAAACAATACAAAAATTTAACTAAAAGAACCTACGATTTCGGTCCATCATCCTAAAGTTTCGGAGCATGTTCGTAGCACATATCTTTAATCTGTTCTGGTTGAATGATTTTGAATGCTATATGATGACCAATTATTATCCTAAAAAGCACTTAAAACTACCCATTAAATCTGCATTGGCAAGATACTTCAATAAATCACAAGAAATAAAGTTTGTACTATTTTGTCTCAAAAGATAAGCAATTATTATGCCTAAAGTTTAATTAATTGGCAGAGAATAAGTATTTTGCATATATGAGGAAGGGTTTTATTATGTTATCATGATGAGATTATTATTACCTCATCACTTCCTTCCCTTCCTAATTTCTGGTAGATCCTCTTGCCCTCTGTTGTGACCCCTGCCCTCCTTCTCTGTCCAATTCTTCATATTCAACATTAAAATCATACAAATTATCTATTGTTTTATCTAAATTTTTAGGTTTGTATAGGAAGCCTTGATGATAAGTAACCCTCATTTTCCACATGTTGAAGACTCCATTATCTTGATTTGTATTAATATGAAAAGAAGGTGGTAGTGAAAGCAATAGGGGAGGTTTGTACCTCATCCCCATCCAATCTGTTATGAGGTCTTTTAAGATTTTGGCCAAGGCATCTGCTCTTCTGTAGGACCATTTGATGTTAAGAGGGGAGATCACTTCTCTTTTCTTCAAGTATACTGGTAGTGGGGTGTATCTCTCTTCACAAGCATACCAAGCCTTTTCAATCAGTTTTGGCCCCTATTCTCTGAAATGATTGTAACATAGGTGGAGGTTATCATCATATCCCTGATTCACAATTTCTTCAATTTTAACAGCTAAAACATTTTCTTTGAAAGCTACAAGTTTCCTATTGGGGTATCTCATCTGAAGACCTGCATTCTTCTCTGCTTGAGAGTATTCTCTAGTGCGCTCTTGCCAATGAACCTCATTATGCATAGTAGATAACAAAGATCTCAACTGCACTTCTCCAACAAAAAGGTTAATAAATAAATCAGTATGTGTTTCCATCAGTAAATTGTAAACAAAGAATTCACATAACATGTCTTGTTGCTCAGGAGTTGATTCTAAAAATACTTTAACAAATTCACGATCATTAGGGTCATGTGTCTAGTCATGATAGATTCTCAGTAATTTCCATCTTAATAATTGTTCATTTAAAAACATAGAACATAGCCTTGATGGTCTCCTACATGCTAATAGAAATTCTCCTATTTGGCATGCATCTTGTTTTTCCCTATAGACCCTATCAAATGACTCTTTCAACAGTACTAACTCCTTTTTCAACCTGATATTCTCAATCCTAGCATCCCTCAAGAAATAACATCTTTCCATCCACTTCATTAATAATGGGGGAATTCGGACTTGGAACCATTCCATTATAGTTGGTTTAGTCTGAGTTCCCTTTGATTCTATTATTGGTTTATTGGTGATTTCTTGAAAATCTCGTTCTAGTTCCACAATCTTACTGAGAGAAACATTTAATTATTCATTTTGTTTGTTCTTTTCCTCTTCAAAAGCTTGAAATAACTACATAATTTTGTTTTTCAAAATTTCAATTTGTTTATCCTTATCAGATAGATTAACATTATATGTCTTATTCTCTTGATTCCATCTTTGAATTTGTATCTGCAATTCATTAATAAATGTATCCTTCTTTTCTATCAATAATTTCAAATTTCGAATCTCCTAATCTCTTTTTCCTATTATAGCAATGTGTATTGCTATTTCCTCTTGTTGTTGTACAATATGTTCTTCATTTTTCTGCAATATACTTCATAACTCATCAATTTCCAATTTCATTTTTTCTAACTCAGCATTAACACTATCATTTTCAACTGTTTCAATAACTTTATTTACAATGGGAGACACATTTTCAAAAAAATTATCCTCAACCTCCATAAAAGGTAGAGATTGTTCCCTCTCTTCTTTTTGTATTTCTTCAGCAGGGGCCTCTTCCTCTTGTCCTATGTGGGGATGTATTTCTTCTCCTTCTACCCCTAGAGACTGATAAACTTGCTCCCTTGTTTCTATTATTTCCACATTATCAGTGGGTCCTCAGTTTTTATTGATTTTTCCTGTTTTCTAGACTCCTTTTTCTTTGAAACACTCCCTATGTCTTGAACTGGGGTTTTTGTAGACTCAAAGGACAATCTCTTGCTTCTCCTCAAGGGAGGAGTGTTTTGAAAAGTAACAGTTGACCTTATTTTCCTCTTCCTAGAGAGAACTCATTCTACATCTGCATGAATAATTTCAACATCCCCTGACTAGTCTGGGGTTCTCAATTCATTGGCTAGAGGTTCCGGTTCTTCATCACTAAGGGTTGTGGGAATTTGAGCTTTAGGAGCTCTTGAGGTCTTAGGGGAAGTTCCTTTGGAAGGTGAAGCAATTTGTTTGGAGGATTCCCCTTCTAATTTTCTTTTGGGCACATATTTTTCAAATTTCTGGAGAAATTTCTCCCACTTACTTTCAGGTTTCTTTCGGAAATGATATTTACAAATTAATTGAATTAACCCATGGTGTTTTAGTGGACCTGAACCAAATTTATATCTTTATATGGAGGAGATGACAGATTCACTCAAAAAGTTAGGAAAATTGACCCTAAGAGCAAGGTCTTATTTCCCATGACGCAAGTGTATAAGCATACAAAATGCAAGTCTTACCACAGTAGTAATTTGGCCTTCACAAGTAAAATATTTTATGATCCATGCAATAACTATTCCCTAGGGTTCTAATATGGAGGTCCTTTGAAACCCTTTGTTCTGTCCTCTAGTACTGATAACTATCATGGGCTGAGGGTCTCCCTCTCTAAGAAAAAATTCTGATAAATTTTGATATGTAATTTGGGAAGTTTCAGATAATTTAATATCAGAATTATCTAAACCAAAGAAGCGAGAAATGACTTTTGGACTCACCTGAAAACACTTCCCATGTAGTATCACCTAGCCAGTAGAATAATTTTCTACAAATGTATTCACCAATTGCTCATTATATCCCTCAAACTTTTTAATAAAATCCAACCATCCCACTTCCTGAAAAAAAATGGAAATGTTGCTTAATCCCAGTAACTTATCCATTGAGGCCAGCTCTGATTTCTTCTTCACACCCCCCATTTTTTGTCTCTACTCTTTCAATTCTGCTGAAAAATTTCATAGTGCAAGAAGCTTGTGCACAATTGTTTTGAAGATATAATTGAGGAACGATTATTTATTTATCTTTGTTTAAAACCTTATTGTGCAATGATGACAATTTGCATGGAGGAGTACGAAAAGAGTTTCATACTACACTTAATCAATTAGTGGCTCAAGTTACTAATTTAGGAAGAGAGAAACTCATGCCAATTAATTACACCTTATTCAAAAATAACTACTTATTTAAGCAAAAAATTGTACTTACTTACATTATGTGATCGCCTGAAGATTACGTACCTTTTCTGATTTAACAGGATGATGGAATGGTATTGGTTAAGGTGGTGACATATTTATTATGACATGAGTGAGGTAGCTTGTGAATGACGAAGTCATAAATGAGGAAAGGCTGTCATAATGGCTTTTATTTATGATGGAAAAATGGCGACGAGTCGGAATAACCACACTAAGCACGGATACCGAAGTGACAACTTAAAAAGGAGGCATGTGTACATGGGTTTGAAAAATCAAAGTATCGGAAATAAATTTAAATTTTATGGAAAAACGCGAGCGAAATGGAAATGGATAAGTTCCGGAGCACACTTATGAGCACACACTCAAAACAAGTGAAATAAGTTATAGAGCACGCTTGAGGCATACATTCAAAAAAAAGAAGGTGAATAATTTTTGGAGCATCGGAGCACCCAAACTTGAGGGTAAGTGCACCAATCTGTGACACAATTTAGGTGCCAAATTGGAAAAAAATTCAAAAAAATCCTGAAATAGGCCATTTGGCATGCGCCAAATGAAAAAGTAGACATAAAAGTCACAAATCGGGTTTCAAACCCTCATTTTTCTTCAACTCTTAGCTTGAGGAAGAGGATTTCAGGTCTACAACTCACACTCGCCAAATCTCCTCCATTTTTTGCATCCTTAGCTTGCCATTTTCCACGAGGATGTCGCCAACATGTCAGAGAGGTCGAAGATTGCAAAGAGGTATTTATTTTTATTCTATTTATTTCAAATTTGATTTAGGATGCAAATTTAAATAGGTTTTTATAATAAAACTTTGTTCTAATTCTCAGGGAATGAATCTCCACATCGAAACATTGAGAATTCACAATCACCCCCTCATGAAGAGCCTCTTATAGAAGAACAACCCGAAACCCCTCCATCAATTCATAGGCATCCTCAAGGAACACAAGAAAATATTCAAAATCAAATTGAAAACAATAAAAGGGACATTCAACAATTAATTGGAAGATTAATCGAGCATGTCGAAACCCACCCTTATAGGAGAGGGATTGTTGAATCATTGAAGTCAATTGTAACTCATGTAGGAGAAATGAGCGAGCAAATGAATTTTTGGTCAAATAAGAGGCATGGGATGAGACAATTTTATGCTAGTGGTTTATCATATGCAGATGTCAAAAAACAAAAAAATAGCAAAGCCGACTTGTGTGCCCTATTTATAGACCTGAGAACCAATGAATCTTTGTCTCATGCATGCAGGAGGTTCCCCATCCATTGGTGCCATCATGAGTTAATTAAAAAAAAAATTGGGAGTGGTGGTGGATGGTATTTGACCAATCTCCATGCAATAACCATGAGGCGCCGCAATAATTTTTGAGGAAACTCTATTGTGAGTTTGTCCTCAATAAAATGCCAAACTATTTTGACATCTTAGACTTTCAAGGTAGAGGTGGGGGCTCCACACATGATAGACCTGTTGCACGACGTAATCCACAATTGGCACCGAGAGCCTTGGCCAGATCCATGGTGGAGCATTTCACCGTTCCTTCCATTTTCAAGGACAGTGTAGAGGTGGACACACCGAAGTTGATTGACTCACTCACCTAGACCATTTTACAGTGTGCGAGTCCCCTACTAGAGCTTGGTGTGGAGGAGACGTGTAGGCCCCGAGCTCCACCCCACCATTGTGGCTCTTGTGGTGTTGTTTGAACATACGATTATCAGAGTGCTCGTGATGCAATTACAAAGCCTACATAAGTTGCAGAGGTGATGGATTTCGCAGATGATATTCTGAATGATACATTCAACATTGACACTTAGGTAAAATTTAGCAAGTTATTTTAATGTTGTTTATTAAATTATATTTTGAAATAAGAATAACTAAATTGTTTTAATTTTGATATGATGAAATTTCAGGGTCGCACTATTCATGAGGCATGCTCTATTCCTATAGACCCTTATACATTCTCGATGGTGAGTCCACATGCATGCAACTAGTATTAAAGATATTATTATTGCATTTGAACAGTTGAATGTTATATTTGAATGTTTGTCTCATAACATGCTTTGGATTTCAAAAAGTTTCCTGGTGCACCTTCTTCCTCCACACCTCGTGATTCATATCCTCAAACAATGTACACTCAGTTAGCCTTTATTCATTAATGGTGTTGTAAATCTATGTTAGCTAGTTTTCATAATTTTGCATATATACAAATCTAAAAAATTGATGAGAAACACAAACATTGTATTTGTATTCCTTGATCGTGTCACATTATGTTCTCCTAATTCACTTTTTGTTCCTTTATTCCTTCCTAATCCCATACCATTAACATTTAATAGTTCACCCTATTTTCCATGATCCCCTCCTAGCTCGTCCCACTAATATCTTCTAGTCCATGATATGTGTCATTATGTCCTTCTACTCCCATCTTATTGTACCCATTATTATTTCACCCTATATGTTCCATGATCCCATATGTTCCACCCTATGTTCCTTTATATCATCCTATGTTATACCATATTTATCCATGTTTCATTCTAGATAACTCTTCTCTATTATTGCTACACACAGGTCAAGTTCACACTTTGTGTACTATAGTCAAACCCTAGACACCTCCTAATTCACCCTATGTTGTATTATTCCCTAATAATCGCATCCCATTAACCTCTAATTGTCCACCCTATATTTTTTTATCCCATCCTAGCCCATCCCATCAATCTATACTAGTCCATCCTATGTTCCATTAATCCCTTTGGTGCAGGGGCACCACTCTTTTCTATGTTTCTTCATTAAGTGTCTGATAGGCAAGGTGTGTTAGGATGTTTGAGTTGAGTTCTTGAGTCTTAATAAGGTCCAATGTGACCATTCTATTGTAATTGATCAACTTTGAGGGGTTTATGTATTCATCTTATAAGGTTTGCAAATCATGTGGAAGGAATTTTCAAAGTTGAAAAGGGGTGCCAAGGTAGATAGGATGATTTTTTCTTGAGTAAGTCATGAGTTCTTAGTTGAATAAGGTCTCATTAGACTATTTGTAATGAAACAATAAAGAGTAAAAACTTGAAAGTGCCAATTTGTGAGTTGCATAAATGCAACAAATTTGTAATGCAATGGTCATGAGAGGTTTAAAAATTAGTTGTAAGGAATTTGGCCATTGGTTTGATGAGGATAAGCCTTTAAAAAGGCATGACAACTCATTTTGTAATGTTGGTTTGAAGTTTGAAGCATTGGCAATAAGAATATCTCTTATTTTCATCAAGTTTCTGAGTTTTCTTATCATCTGCAAGCCTGTACGAGCCCGTACAATTTGATTGTGCCGTGTAAATCATTTTACTTTGTTGTGGTAGGTGTTAAAAATATTTTGGAACAGGTTTGAGGGAGATCCATTGTGATTTGTGGTAAATATCCTTGTTTTTCTGTGATAGGCCGAGGACACACTGTTTGAGGGTTTTGTAACCAAAATCATGATTTAAGGGCTCTTACACTGATTGTACCTACTATAACTAGTGTAATGGGTCCTAGGGATTCTAAGTAGGTTGCAGGTTGCATGATTAGAGATGTGGAGAAGGAACTAAGGAGATAAACCTATTGTCTTGATGAGTTTTGTGAAGAAAAACACATGAAGATGGAGCCTTGGGTCTAGGGTTTGTGGAAATCAATGAGAGTGGAGTTTTTTCCAACTTTTGAGCATATTGGGGTCAGAATATACATGTCTGATTTAGTGGAATGGTCTAGGAGGTTGTGCAAGTGGGACTTTGAATAAACCCTCTTGACTTGGCATGAAATTGAGGGTTTTGGAGTTTGCTATGTTGGAGGTGTCAACCCTAGGTATTTATTGTGGTTTTAGAGGTTTGATGGTATAGGAAATGTTTCCCCAAGGTTTCAAGGGTCTGTGTTAAGTTTAAAGGTATGTTGCTTTGTAAATCTAGCCTAATTCATGGCTTAGGACAACGTTGAGGGTTAATTTCAAGGGATTGGTCCAAAAGACTTGTATCTGGTTAAGAGATATGTTGTATAAATCTGAAATGGGTATCTGAATCCACTTTTTGATTTCTAAGTGTTTTGGAAAGCATGGGAGTTAAAGGTCAAAAACTGAGTTTACACTACTGCTAGGTTACATGGGTGAAAGTGAGAAATTAGACTCCCGATTGTTGTCAAACTTTGAGGATTGTTTGGATTACTCTTATAGGCCATTTTAATCTTTTTATATGCCTCTTGAATGAAATTTTTCACTTTGAATGAGTTTGAGCCCCCTCTCTGCATCACCCTTTTATTCCCATCCCATTACCCTCTCTTATTTCACCTTATGTTCCATTATCCCCTCTTGATCTTTATATCAACATGATACCTAAGATATTGTTTCATTTTTAGTTGTTGACAAGAGACAATCCTAGTGATGTTGGTGGCACAATGGACCATGGAGTTGCTGCAACAATAGCTACTTCTGATCCATTGAGAGAGGTATGGAATAGATTAGTCGATTTGACATTATATTTTCTCCTTTATGGTCTATTATAGAAAATTTTCATGATTATTTTATGTATTTTAATCTCTATCTTGATGGTTTCTAAATGTGGTTGTCACTCTAGATCGTGGATGTGGTGATGCTGTAAATATGCATGATGACTATATGTATGCGGTAAGTGATTATATATTCTGTTAATTCCACAATTCAATTTCTATGTTTTAACATCTTTAATTTTTATTGTATTAGTTGAAGGTCCAGAGTGAAGAGAGGAGGAATAGCGAGCATGTTCAAAAGACAAGAGAAGCAATAGTCACTCCATCCAGCTGAATTTCGAAGGCAACACATGATATATTTCCTTCCCCTAGAGGGAAATGACTATGTATTAGTGTTTTTTGTTGTATGCCTATCTGGCATTTTGGAACATATGTTTTGTACTATCGATATATACGTGAAATTTTATGTCCATATGGCTCCTTTGTACTAAGCCTGTATGGTTTTTTTGGATATATTGTATATACTTTTATCAATATATATCATTGTATAGCCTTTTGGCTTTTTGATTAAACAAAATCTTGTTTTGCTATTGCCATTCTTGAATGATGTTATCATGTGTATCGTGTAAATTATATGCTTGAATGTTGTAGGCATGGATTTTTTTTACATCTAATGCTTAATTAATTACTGTCAAATGCTCAATTAGCCCCATCTAAAGCATGTTGTGTAAATAAGCTCCATTTGTGGTGGTTTGTATCCTTTGGAATGCTTCAATTACTTATGCCTCACTTATTCACATGTATGCTTCACTTATTCACATGTATACTTCACCTATATTGTGTGTATTCACAGCTTCAATTACTTGTGCCTCACTTATTCACATGTATGCTTCACTTATTCACATGTATACTTCACCTATATTGTGTGTATTCACATGTATGCTTCATGCTTCCAATGCATAGAAACAAAAATATTTTGGGGAAAAAATTGAAAAACCAAAAGTATAATAGTTTGTGAAAAAATCGGGAAAAATTGTAGAACAAGAGATTAATTTTTTTTTATAAAAACTGGAAGGTATTTCCATAGCATATAGAGATATAGAGATTAAATAAAATAAATATTTTAACTAATGAATTGTAAAAAATGAATTTTTGTAGTTTATATTCATATCGTTGATTACATTGCATTGCACATCTTTCAAAGTCAAAGCATTACTTCACTTTGCATAACTAATAACTAGATGCTGATAGATGAAAAAAATTCAATTAAAATATAGTTTGTACAAAGTCAACCTAAGCAGTTATGCAATTTCTTCACATTGCATAACTAATAACTAGGAGCAGCTGCCAATTGCATTTTCTTATCATGGCATTCTATGAGACACAATTTTTTTGAGGTATTTTTTCAAATAGTTCCCTGCCTTGTCTATGTTACCACATTTTTCATACATTTCTACCAAAGCATCTTGTCAAACAATTCACTGCCTTGTTGCTATGGCTAAAAGCCTAAAACAAGTGATTTCGAACAAGCTATGGATGCTTTGAAAAAATATATCAAAAACATAATAGTAAGTAATAGCATAGACAAGGCAGTGGACTATTTGAAAAATGCATCAAATAAATGTGGTGATGGAATGCCATTGCAAGCCATAGACAAGGCAGTGAACTAGTTCAAAAGGTGCCTCAAATAAATGTGGTCTCATGGTGACAAAATGCCAATGATAATCAAATTGATTTTGATTGTCATGGCATTCCATCACCATGAGACCTCATTTTTTTGAGGCATTTTTTCAAAGATTTCACTGCCTTTTCTATGCTACCACATTTTTCATACATGTCTATCAAAGAATTATATCAAACAATTAATTGCCTTGCTTCTATCGATAAAACCCTAAAACATTGATGTAGTAGGGGAGGTCCTGCAATCTCACTAAACACAATTCCAATCATTAATCACAATCCTCAAGTCACAAATCCTCATAGCTATGGATTGCCATGACATTCCATCACCATGAGACCACGTTTCTTTGAGGAATTTTTTCAAACAATTCACTACCTTGTCTATGCTACCACATTTTTCGTACATGTTTACCAAAGAATTTTATCAAATAGTTCACTGTCTTCCTGCTATGGCTAAAAGCCTAAAATGAGTGGGTTTATTGAAAATCCTATTCCCACAACTCATAACACCTTGAAAATGCATCAAACATGATTAAAAGAACCTACACATGCTTAAAAGCCCCTCACAAACTACTGCCCCAAAGGATTTCAACCATTTCCACTCTTAAACCACTGAATTTCACCAAAACTCATCAAATTGTCAACTAGGGCATCACACCAAACCACTCAACTCGCCTCCCCTATTCCAAAAACAATGAAAATATGTTCCCTACCCAAAATTATGCCATTCCACTAAGTTAAAGTAGGATACAATGGGTGGAATGGCTAAAAAATATTTTTACACACTCAACTACTTGCATTTGACAACTTTTTCCCCAAGCGAGAAATCGGCACCACGGGAAAAGGCCTCCAAGATAGAAAAAACCAAGAGAGGTTCTTGTGGAGGGGCCCAACATGATCCCATAGGCTCAGATGAGAATTTTCTAAGAATCACGATGTTCGAATACAAGCATGCTGAAGTTTGCAGCCATTTTGCACTTTGGACCCTTAAGGGATCGATCCGGTTGAACGTAGCTCAGAGCGATTTTGCGTGTGAAAGAGGATCATGCCTAGCGTAAACATACCCACCCGAATGTGTTGGAACAATTTTTTTGGTCACACGAGCTACAAAATGAAAGTTGCACCACTTTGCAACTTTCAACTACTTGCATTTGACAACTTTTTCCCCAAGTGAAAATTTGCCACCACAGGAAAATTCCTCTGAGATAGAAAAAACTGAGAGAGGTTATTGTAGAGGGGCCCAACACAATCTCATAGGATCAGATGGAAAGTTTCTAAGAATCACAATATCCGAGTAATAGCATGCTAAACTTTTCTGCCATTTTGCACTTTGGACCCTTAAGGGATCGATCTGGTTGAACGTAGCTCGAAGTGATTCCGCGTGTTTGGGTGTGAAAGAGGACCATGCCTAGCATAAAAATACCTATTCAGACACATCGGAACAGTTCATTTGGTCACATGAGCTACAGGACGAAAGTTGCACCACTTTGCAACTTTCAACTACTTGCATTTGACAACCTTTTCCCCAAGTGAAAATTTGCCACCACAGGAAAATTACTTCGAGATAGAAAAAATTGAGAGAGGTTATTGTAGAGGGGCCCAAAAAAATCTCTTAGGGTTAGACAAGAATTTTCTAAGCATCATGGTATCTGAGTAATAGCATGTTGAAGTTTGCAGCCATTTTGCATTTTGGACCCTTGAGGGATTGATCTGGTTGAACGTAGCTCAGAGTGACTCCGCGTGTTTGGGTGAAAAAGAGGACCATGAATAGCATAAGCATACCTATTCAGATATGTTGGAACAATTCATTTGGTCACATGAGCTACAGAACGAAAGTTGCACCACTTTGCAACTTTCAACTACTTGCATTTGACAACTTTTTCCCCAAGTGAAAATTCGCCACCACAGGAAAATGCCTCTGAGATTACAAAAACCGAGAGAGGTTATTGTAGAGGGGCCCAACGTAATCTCTTAGTATTAGATGAGAATTTTCTAAGCATTACGGTATCTGAGTAATAACATGCTGAAGTTTGCAGCCATTTTGCACTTTGGACCCTTAAGGGATTGATCTGGTTGAACGTAGATTGGAGTGATTCCACGTGTTTGGGTGTGAAAGAGGACTATGCTTAGCATAAAAATACCTATTTAGACATGTTGGAACAATCCATTTGGTCACACGAGCTACGGAATGAAAGTTGCACCACTTTGTAACTTTCAACTACTTGAATTTGACAACTTTTTCCCAAGTGAAAATTTTCCACCACAGGAAAATGCCTCTGAGATAGAAAAAACCGAGAGAGGTTATTGTATAGGGGCCCAACATGATCTTGTGGGATTAGATGAGAATTTTCTAAGCATCACGGTATCTGATTAATAGCATGATAAAGTTTTCAGCCATTTGGCAGTTTGAACCCTTAAGGAATCGATCCGGTTGAGCGTAGCTCAGAGCGACTCCGCGTGTTTGGGTGCAAAAGGGGACCATGCCTAATGTAAATATACCTATTCAAATGCGTTGGAATAGTCCGTTTGGTCACACGAGCTACTGAACGAAAGTTGCACCACTTTGCAACTTTTAACTACTTGCATTTGACACTTTTTCCATCAAGTGAAAACTGGACACCGCAAGAAAATGCCTCCGAGATAGAAAAAACTGAGAGAGGTTATTGTAGAGGGGCCCAACTTGATCTCATAGGATTAGATGAAAATTTTCTAAGCATCACGATATCCGAGTAATATCATGCTGAAGTTTACAACCATTTTGCACTTTGGACCCTTAAGGGATGGATCCTGTTGAATGTAGGTTGGAGTGATTCCGTGTGTTTGGGCATGAAAGAGGACCATTCCTAGCATAAAAATACCTATTCAGATGCATTGGAACAATTTTTTTGGTCACACGAGCTGTAGAAAGAAAGTTGCACCACTTTGCAACTTTCAACTACTTGCATTTGACACTTTCTCCATCAAGTGAAAATTGGACACCACGGGAAAATGCCTCCATGATAGCAAAAACTAAGAGACGTTATTGTAGAGGGTCCCAACGTGATATCGTAGGTTTAGACAGATATTTCGTAAGCACCATGGTTTACGAGTAATACCATGTCAAAGATTGCTGCCCTTTTACACTTTGGACCCTTAAGGGATCGAGCCAGTTGAATGCATCTCATAGCGATTGTGATCTTTTTTCGATGGAATTAGGTGGGAAGCAGACTTAACTCCATTTTAGTTTTGGTTTGGTTGGATTTCAAGTGATTTTATGCATTTTAGAAGCCAATTACTTAGGGTCAGTCTGTATACCCTGTTTTAAGGGTTTTGAGTGCATTAAAATGTCATATTAAGCCTTCAACCCATTGTATGCTTCTGTACTCGATGGAAAGGATTAGTTAGGGTTATAAAACATGTGTGCAAATTTTTATGTGCAAGGGAGGCGAATAGAGGGTTTTTAGGTGATGTCGTAGATGTCAAATGGTGCATTTTTGAGTGGAAAATGGTGGTTTAGTGCTAGGGTTTGAAGAAATATTTGGGGGAAGCGATATCTCTTGAAATTTTAAGCTTGTGCAGACTTTCTTGAAGGTGTTTCAGGCTTTGGTTGGTTGTGAGATGGTTTGGAGTATGGTTTTTCAATAAACCCTTTCTTAACTTGTGAATGAAGAGGTTTTTGGGGTTTGTTATGTTAGAGGGCTTATCACGCCCTAAAATTGGAGGAATTGGTGGTTTGGCAGACTCGTTAATGCCGCCCAATGTAAAAAAGTGCAATTTTGTATGCCAACATTCATAACGAGTTTGAAAATTGGTTGGAGTCAGTTGTAGGAGGTTAGTCTGTGAGCCCTATTTCAAGGGTTTGAGTGCATTTAAAATGGTGTTTTAAGCCTTCCACCCACTGTATGATGGTGTAACTCGGCGGATAGGCTTATTTGAGATAGATAAACATGTTTGCATTATTTCTTGAGTAGGGGAGGTGGTGCAAGAGCACCTACACCTCACCCTCAATATTTGATTATTTGATGGTGAATAGGTTGGTCAATAGGTTGTTGTGAGTATTTTGAGCATTATTTTCCTTGAATAAGGTCAATTAAGACCATTAGGTATGTTTTAGGATGATTTTTGGGTCTAGTGATAAAAAATTCAAAAATTTCAATCTTGCGCTGGAAGTTGTCTTTGTAGCCTTTGAAGGAAAATTTGTGAATTTGTTTATGAGTGTACAAGAATGGAGTTTTTTTGATGTAATAATTCTATTTACAAGCCATTTGTGTGGGTTTAGAGGTCATTAGTTGTAGTCATTAGGTTGGAGGAGTCTAAAGTTGCAAATTTGTAAGTTGCTTAAAGCAACAAATTTGAAATGCAACGGTTACTTGTTTTAAAAGTTGGTTTTTAGTTAGTTGAGGGCATGGATCAGTTAGATAAGGGTGTAAAGGACTATTTAAAGCCTTTAGAGGCTCGAATGGAGGTTTTTGTTGAAATTTTGGAGAAGATCTAATAAGAATTATTTACACTCTTCTCTATTTTTTTGATTTTCTGTGTAAATTTGTTGATCCCATGCTTGGTACAACCTATACCTTGTCTGTACGGCTAACATGGTTTGATAAAGGAGTGAGATAGATTCATTTTGGAGGTGGTTTGGTCTAATTCCATAAATAATAGAGGGAGTTATCATCATTCTTCTGGAACTGGTCAAAAACCCTCAAAAACCAGGGTTTGATCACAAAAATGCACACAACTCGCCATTCCCTTTTGGTCAAGGCTTAATTATTGGTGGAATGGAAAATTTCATCATGCACTTTATATTTGAAGAGGTTTTGGAGAACGAAAGGGAGTTTGGAGTGATTTCTTGGTTACCTCAGGCTTGGCATCCTCATGTGACAAGCCTAATTATGTGTAAGAAAGTTTGAGTTTGATGAGTTGTGAGTGGAATTTGTTGAGAGGGGTCGTTCAAGGGTGTTGAGATGTGTTTATTGATGTTGTAAGAACCATTTTCATGGCTTAGGAGAGTTGGGGAGTACCTAGATACCTTGGTTCTTTTTTGGAACAACCTCATTAGGTTCCCTTGTGGCATTGTAGATTGGTCTGTAGTAGTTGTTTTGTTGAATGTCATACCTTGAGGTCTTCAGGGTTTGAAGAGGCCTGCATAAGGGGTCTGAAACTTGTGTCAATTGTTTGGTTCTTGCCTCCAACCAGTTTTATTGTCGACTGTCCTAGTTGACAGGGCTATAGGGAAGTTAAGGCCTAATGTTGTTTTGAAGAGTCATTGGTTGTTCCTAAAGTGAAGTCTTATTGGTGGGTGTTGATAAGTCAAGTAAGGGATTTTGAAGATATTCCCAAGCCTCTGATCATGTTTGGTCTAATGGACTCCATGGTTGGGAAGTTGAGGTACCCTATTGAGTCAAGTGAATTTTGATGTCTTAGTGGGAATATTTGAGAGAAGTTGTGTCAAATCACATCTTGGTTGATCCACTCTACATCAAGAGGTGTGCATACCGATTTTTGGTGATGCCCTAGGTGGAATTTAGGGTGTTTTTACATGAAAAAGTGAGGTTGGACAGTGTTGTTTTCAATTTTTTAGCAAGTTGCTCCAAAGGAGTCTTAGGTGGAATTGAGGTATGCTAGAGATGACCTAGGTTGCATCAATTTCTATAAGGCATATGTTGCCCCTACCTTTTCAACCCTATGGATTTGGCAAGCCAGTGAGCTCACTAGCTTTCCAATTCGGTAGGATTGACAAGGTAGGTGGTGCAAGAGCACCTAGGCACCTAGTCACAAATCTCCATGTTTGATGGTCAGAATGCACCCTTGCATTAAAAATGTGTCAACAAGTGAGTTTGTAAGCCTAAAAGGAAACATGAAAGATTGTATCTCAATGAAATAATGGAGTCATTAGTTTATTTAGTAGGAAAAGTGATAAAAGTTGCAAATTTGTGAGTTACATATTGTAACAAATTTATAATTGCAACAATTATGTGTTTTGAAAAGTTGATTTCTTGGTGGTTAGAGGCGTTGATCAGTTAGAGGAGGATGATAAATTCTATGTAAAGCCTAGAGAGGCTTGAGTTGCGGTTGTTGGAGTGGAGGGAAAAGAATAAATCTTGGAAATTACTTTGTTTTCTCAACCCCTATACCCTCTTAATCCCTCAAACCCTCTACCCTCAACCCTTAAACCCTAATCTCTCATCCCCTATACCCTCTTAATCACTCAACCCCTCTACTCTCTACCCTTAAACCCTAATCCATCAACCCCCTATGCCCTCTTAATCCCTCAACCCTCAACCCTCAACCCTCAACCCTTAAACCCTAATCCATCAACCCCTATACACTCTTAATCGCTCAACTCTCAACCCTTAAACCCTAATCCATCAACCCCTATACCCTATTAATCACTCAGCCTCAACCCTTAATCCCTAATCCCTCAACCCCTATACCCTCTTAATCCCTCAACCCCTCTACCCTTAAACCCTAATCCCTCAACCCCTCTACACTCTTAATCCCTCGGCCCTTAAACCCTTATCCATCAACCCCTATACCCTCTTAATCCCTCAACTCTCAAACCTTAACCCTTAAACCCTAATCCCTCAACCCCCATACCATCTGAACCCTCAACCCTCAACCCTCAACACTAATCCCTCAACCTCTATACCCTCTTAATCCCTCAACCCTCAACCCTTAAACCCTAATCCCTCAACCCCTATACCCTCTTAATCCCTCAACCCTCAACCCTTAAACCCTAATCCATCAACCCCTATACCCTCTTAATCACTCAACCCCTCTACTCTCTACCATTAAACCCTAATCCCTCAACCCCTATACCCTCTTAATCCCTCAACCCTCAACCCTTAAAACCTAATCCCTCAATCCCTATACCCTCTTAATCACTCAAACCTCAACCCTTAAACCCTAATCCCTCAACCCCTATACCCTCTTAATCACTCAACCCTCAACCCTTAAACCCTAATCCCTCAACCTCTATACCCTCTTAATCCCTCAACCCCTCTACCCTCTACCGCTAAACCCTAATCCTTGAACCCCTCTACACTCTTAATCCCTCAACCCTTAACCCTCAACCCTTAAACCCTAATCCCTCAACCCCTATACCCTTTTAATCTCTCAACCCTCAACCCTCAACTCTTAACCCTTATACCTCAATCCTCAACCCTCAACCCTCAACCCTCAACCCTCAAACCTCAACCCTCAACCCTAGTACATCTACCCCTATACCCTCTTAATCCCTCAACCTCAACCTCAACCTCAACCCCTCAACCCTAATCCCTCAACCCCTATACCCTCTTAATCCCTCAACCCTCAACCCTCAACCCTTAAACCCTAATCCCTCAATCCCCATACCCTCTTAATCCCTCAACCCTCAACCCTCAACCCTTAAATCCTAATCCATCAACCCCTATACCCTCTTAATCCCTCAACCTTCAATCCACAAACCTCGACCCTTAAACCCTAATCCCTCAACCTCTATACCCTCTTAATCCCTCAACCCTTAAACCCTAATCCCTTAACCCCTATACCCTCTCAACCCTACACTATCTACCCTTAAACCGTAAATCATAATCCCTAAACCCTAAACCCTCTACCCTTAACCCTTAATCTATAAACCCTAAACCATCTACCCTCTACCCTCTACCCTCAACCCTTAAACCCTCAACCCTCTACCCTTAACCAGGTTAAACCCTAAACCCTTAAACCCTCCACCCTTAAACTATAAACCCTAAAACCCTAAACCCTCTACCCTCTACCCTCAACACCCCCCCTCTCTCTCTCAACCCTACACCATCTACCCTTAAACCGTAAATCGTAATCCCTTATCCCTAAACCCTCTACCCTTAACCCTTAATCCATAAACCTTAAACCCTAAACCATCTACTCTCAACCCTTAAACCCTAAAACCTCAACCCTCAACCCTCTACCCTTTACCAGGTTAAACCCTAAACCCTTAAAATCTATACCCTTAAACCATAAATCTTAATCCCTAAACCCTATACTTGAGAGAGAGAGAGAGGGAGAGGTGGTGGGAGGAACATAATTGAGAGAGAGAGGGAGAGGGAGAGAGAGAGAGGGAGGAAGTGGAAGAGAGATAGAGGGAGTGACTGTGAGAGGGAGAGGGGGTAGGAGGGGGAGACTTGATAAAGAGAGAGAGGTAGAGGGGTAGGAAAGAGATACTTCAGAGAGATAAAGAGGGAGAGGGGTTAGGAGGGAGAGACCTGAGAGAGAGGGAGAGAGACAAAGTGGGAGAGAGATAGAGGGAGTGAGAGAGAGAGGGAGTAGCAGAGAGAGAGAGAGAGAGAGAGAGAGAGAGAGAGAGAGAGAGAGAGAGAGAGAGAGAGAGAGAGAGAGAGAGAGAGAGAGAGAGAGAGAGAGAGAGAGAGAGAGAGAGAGAGAGAGAGACCTGAGACAGAGAGAGGGGAGGAGAGGGGTCGGAGGGAGAAACCCAAGAGAGGGTGGAGGAGACCAGAGAGAAGGAGAGGGAGACAAAGTGGGAGAGAGGGGGTGGGAAGGGAGACCCAAGAGAGTAGGAGAGAGGGAGTGGGAGATACAGAGGGATGGAAGAGATACAAGGAGTGAGAGAGAGAGACTTGAGAGATGGAGAGGGGGTGGGAGGGAGAAGGATTACTCAGGGGAGAGGGAGTACTCGAGATAGAGGGATTGGAGAGAGATGGAGGGAGTGAGAGAGAGATATAGATAGAGAGGGGGTGGGGGGATATGCTTGAGATAGAGGGAGAGAGATAGAGAGTGGGAGGGGGTGGGAGGGAGATATATGAGAGAGAGGGAGAGAGATAGAGGGAGTGAGAGAGAGAGAGGATGTGGGAGAGAGATAAAGGGAGTGAGAGAGAGATAGAGGGAGTGAGTGAGAGAGACAAAGAGAGGCCTGAAAGATGGAGAGGGGGTAGAAGAGAGAGACTTGAGAGAGAGAGGGAGGGAGAGGGGGTGGGAGCCAGAGACCTGAGAGAGAGGGAGAGGAGTAGAGAGTGGGAGAGAGAGATAGAGGGTGTAGGGACCTTGGAGAGAGAGGGAGAGTTAGTGGAGTGGGAGATACTTGAGAGACAGGTAGAGGGAGAGAGATAGAGGAGCAGATAGGAGGGAGGGAAGAGAGACAGAGGGAGTGACCGGGTGAGAGGAGTAGGGGTAGAGGGGGAGAATTGACAAAGAGAGAGAGAGAGGAGAGGGGGTAGGATGAAGATACTTGAGAGAGAGAGAGAGAGAGGGAGAGGGGTTGGGAGGGACAAACCTGAGAGAGAGGGAGAGAGAAAAAGTGGGAGAGAGTGGGAGAGAGATAGAGGGAGTGAGAGAGAGGGAGTGGGAGAGAGAGAGGGAGTGTGTGTGTGTGAGAGAGAGGGGGGATGGAGATACCCGAGAGAGAGTGGGAGAGAGGGAGAGAGATAGAGTGAGTGAGAGAGAGGGAATGTGAGAGAGATAGAGGGAGTGAGTGAAAAACCTAACAGAGGGAGAGGGGGTAGGAGGGAGAGACTTGAGAGAGAGACAAAGAGAGAAAGATAACAACCTAAGAGAGGGAGATGGAGTGAGAGATACAAAAAGACCAAAGAGGGAGAGAGAGAGAGGGAGAATGAGAAAGGGGGTTGGAGTGAGATAGATTTATTTAGGTACCTATGTGGGAGGGAAAGCGACCTAAGAGAGGGGATTGGACTGAGAGAGTAGTCTAGGTCATGTGGGAGGGAATGAGACCTGAGAGAGAGACGTTAGAGGGATAAAGAGTTATGCAATTAGGGTAATGAGTTAGAGAGCATATGAAAGGTAAAACCTCAACTATCCATCTATGATCATAAACTGTGAACTCTAAGCATTATCAAAGTTGTCGACCAAAGAGAGGGGAAATTCTGGTTTTGTGCAAAGCAGGTAATTTGGTGAGTGCCAAATTTGGCGCTCGCCAAATGACTCATCACATTTTGCGCAAACCAAATTTGGCACTCGCCAAATGGCCTGCTTTGGACGTGTTAATTGACAAGATTTGCCAAATTTCCTCATATTTTTGTCTGTGCTCCCCGTCTCATTTGCATGTCTTTCAATGCAACTATATAAAAAAAACATGATAGCGTTAACCTCTCTCTTAGCTATCTAAATATATAATTATTTTTTCATTTTGATTTAGTTAAGGTTTTGATCCATGACTCCTTTTGTAAATGCCTCCTTTTTTGGTCAAAAACCAACATGCGCTAGTTTTAGGATAAAATTTTACTCGTTCATTGAAACATGAAACAAATTACATTTTTTGAAACTAGACTCCATTCTCACATTATGAAAAAAATAAAAATCAATTTTCGATTAGTTTTCAAAAAAATTAGGGTGGAGCACGCTCAAATTTCAGCTTTTCAAGATGTGTCCACTTTCAAAATTCATAAAATATTATATATTCATTAAAAATATTATCTGAAAGGTTTTAATCCATGACTCCTTTGGTAAATGCCTCCTTTTTTGGTCAAAAACCAACATGCGCTAGTTTTAGGATAAAATTTTACTCGTTCATCAAAACATGAAACAAATTACATTTTTTGAAACTAGACTCCATTCTACACATCATGAAAAAAATATAAACTAGTTTTCGATTAGTTTTCAAAAAAATTAGGGTGGAGCACGCTCAAATTTCAGCTTTTCAAGATGTGTCCACTTTCAAAATTCATAAAATATTATATATTTATTAAAAAAATTATCTGAAAGAATGAGGATAAACTACATGGTGTTAGCTAATTTCTCATCATTGTGATTTTTGAAATTCTAAAAAAAAATTAATCAAAAAGGGGGGAGCCCTTAGCCGCTATGCTATTTATTTTGATAAAAACAAGACCTATTTTGCCCCCCCTCCCTTTTTGAGACCCTTAATATTCATTTATTTCAAAATAAAATAGTAGCTTAGAAACTAGAGTTGGAGCACTTCAACTTTTGTTTTTGCTGCATCTTGAAATTTTGAGCGTAACTATCTTCATTTTCTCGTGCAAATCAGATTTTGCTGATTTCAGAAAAAACAAAATTGGCATCTTAAGAGCCAAAATTGTGTCACAGATTGGTGCACTTACCCTTGACAAGTTCCAAAGCATTGTTGAAAGATGCAACCAACATAGCAACTGAAGGTAAGGTTCTAGAGCATTGTCAAAATATGCAGCCAAAGAAGCAACCGAAGGAAAGTTCTGAAGCATCGTTGAAAGATGTAGTTGAAGCAGCAACCGAAAGAAGGTTCTGAAGCATCATCGAAAGATGCAACCAAAAAGAAGAAAAATGGATGTATGAGTGAACTTGAACTTCTAGAGCTTTTCTTGACCAATCACCATTCTACAGGAACAAAATGCACGATGCGATGAGTTGAAATGCATGTTCCGGAGCATCTGGACATCAAAGCTCATAAGTTTCAGAGCACTACCGCAACTGAAGGTAAGTTCCAGAGCACCGAGGCACCCAAAATAACAAGTTTTAGAGCATTGTAGCAAGGTGCTCTGGAAGTTGTTTTTGATTTATAGTAAAATCCTACAAAATGAAAACAAAATTTAGCCAAGTCCAAAGAAATAAGACTTAATGAAGAATTATTTGAAACAAATTTATACACATGCCTTTTTATTATAATTTTTCATATATTTATTTATTTTTTAATTTTTTTTTTTACATATGCAAGGTTTATATTGACTCTTCCAAGGCAGAGTCAATGCATTGGATTTCCCCCTGCATTTTTACCAATTTTGTAAATTCCTCCTTGTTGACAAGTTTATGGTAGATATATAGGCGATGACCATTTACCAAGAGAGTTCATGTATCACAATCAATAGGTTTTAGTTGAACTGTGCCATTCGAAAACACTTCAAAAATTTCATATGGACCGAACCAATGAGTTCCGAGTTTTCCTTGGTGATCTTTATATCTGGAATCGAATAGAAATGCCCAGTCACCATTATGGAACTCTCTTTCTTTAATGTGCTTGTCATGCCAAACCTTTCGTTGTTGTTGAACGAACTCAGTTTGATGGAAAACATCCAAATGAAGCTCATCCAACTTGCTTAGTTGTAAAACTCACTCCACTTGGGCTCGTTTCAGATCCAAGCCCAACTCCATAGCCATGTTGAAAGTTTGGAGTTCAAACTCAATGGGCAAGAGAGGTTTATTCCCAAAAACAAGCTCATAGTGGCTAAGCCCAATTATGGATTTCCATGTTGTGTTGTACGCCCAAACGACTTCAGACAATTTCCTAGCCCAATCTCTCCTCCCTGAAGAAACCATTTTCGTTAATATGTTCTCTAGCTCCCTATTATTTACCTCCACTTGACCGTTTTCCTGAGGATGATAAGGAGATGACTTCTTATGACTCACTTGAAAATGGTTCGTGAATGCCAAGAGAAATTTGGACATGAATTGGGGTCCCTATTCTATAACAATGGTTATGGGAGCTCCAAACTTGAGAAAGATCTTATTATAGAGGAAGTCAGCAACTTGTTCCTCTCTAGCAACTCGTAGGGCCTGAACTTCTACCCATTTAGTCAGGTAATCAGTGCAAACCAGTATGTATTCTTTCCCTTGAGAGGAAGGATCTATGGGACCAACAAAATCCAATCCCCATTTCTCGAATGGTTCAAGGACTACCTATGGTTGCAAATACATTTCAATAGAAGCTATTGGTCTTCCTACCCTTTGACATTCATCACAATGATGAACATAATTTTTGGCGTCTTTATGTATTGAAGGCCAATAATACCCAACACCCAAGATTTTATGAGAAGTTCTCTTTGGAGAATAATGACCCCTAGAAGGATCATTGTGACAGGCTCTAAAGATACTGTACATTTCATCTACCCTGACACATCATCTCAAGACCATGTCAGGGCCACAACAGAATAGTATCTCATTAATCAATTTAAATGGGACACTCTCTCTAACAAGTCACTTCCTCTGTTTTGATGTAAAACCAAATAATACTTACGAAGTGGCTAAGTAGTTGGCAATTTCAGCAAACCAAGGGGTCTTTATAGAGATAGAAAATAGATTTTCACTTGGAAACTCATCTTGTACAGGTGCACAATCCCCACCTTGTTTAATTCGAGATAAAAAGTTTGCTACTACGTTAAATTTCTCTGGCTTGTCAATTATTGTTACATTAAACTCCTAAAGGAGTAGTAACCACCTAACTATCCATCCATTTACTACACGTTTATTCATCAGATATTTAGTAGCTGAATGGTCTGTATACATTGTAACTTTGTACCCTGTAATGTAATGGTGGAACTTTTTAATGGCATGTACCACAACCAAGAATTCTTTTTTTTTTTTCGTGTAGTTTCTCTCAATAGATGTTAGGTTTTTACTAATAAAATATATGGCATATTTACCCCCATTCTCATCTTCTTGCCCCAATACTGCACCAATTGCGTCATCCGAAGCATCGACATAAATGTAGAACATAAGATTCCAATTTGGCCCACACAGTACGGGAGCAGAGATAAGTTTCTCCTTTATTATTTCAAATGATAGTTGACACTCAAGTGTCCTATTAAACTCCATGTCTTTCTAGAGAAGGGAAAACATAGGGACCACTATCTTACTGAAGCTTTCTATAAACCTTCGATAGTATCCAACATGCCCAAGAAAAATTCTAACATCTGTTTACGTCTGAGGAGTAGTCAGTTGTTGAATGAATTCAATTTTCTTGGGATCAACCTTAATTCCTTCAGAAGAGATATGATGACCTAATACTATTCCTTATTCCACCATTATCAAACAGTTTTCATGGCTAAGGGATAGTCGGTGATCCTTGCATCTCTCTAAAACCC
The DNA here is from genome assembly GCA_007115665.2 of Sequoiadendron giganteum. Lineage (NCBI taxonomy): Eukaryota > Viridiplantae > Streptophyta > Pinopsida > Cupressales > Cupressaceae > Sequoiadendron > Sequoiadendron giganteum. The sequence continues at coordinate 431,128,201 of CM021106.1, forward strand.
TTTCCAAGTTTTGAAGGGCTTCATCATAGGTTGACCCATAGACAATGAAGTCATCCATGTAGACTTCTACTTAGTCATTGAAAAGCTCAACAAATATAGCCAAAATGGCTCTTTGGAAAGTTGCAGGGGTGTTACAAAGTCCAAAGGGAAGAACATGATATGCAAATGTTCCCAATGGACAAGTAAACGTCATCTTATCCTAGTCTTTTGGTGCTACCTGAATCTGGTTGTAACCACTAAATCCATCTAAAAAGGAGAAATATTTTCTCCCAGCTAAATTTTCTAGAACCTGGTCTACAAATGGTAGGGGAAAATAATCTCAATGAGTAGCTTTGTTAAGTTCTCTGTAATCTATGCATAATATCCACTTTCTATTTTTCTTTGGCACTACAACCAGAGGTGAAACCAACTTACTGTTAGAAATGGGATAAATAAATCCCGCTCGAAGGAGTTTCTCAATTTCAGTTTTGACAATATCTTTAATGTGGGATTGATTCTCCTCTATGGTTGACGTAATGGCCTTACATTAGGATCAATATAAATTTGATGCATACAAACACTTGGGTGAATTCCCCTCATGTTTGTATAGTCCCAAGAAAAATCTTTAGAAATTTTTACCAAAACATTAAATAATCTATCCTCTTATGATTTTGTTAGCCAACTATTGATGTTCAAGGTTTTTCTCGGTAGTAGCATATTTTTTTTTGTTCCCAGATGGGCAGAAGTGACAGTATGCATTGGTCGTAACAAGGTATTGAGAGGAAAACTATGAGGTATACTTTGGTGAAATCTAGCAATGTCCTAAAAAATGGTTAGTTCTAGGAATCATATTGGCCAAAGGGCATGGCAATCCCATAGTAGTATATTCCTATTCAATCCAATGTACATTGATTGGTTGTCCTAAAATTTCTGGTGCATCCACCATTTCCTCATCACATGAGCCTATGGAAAGGTGTGCTATATCATTTACTAACTCATCATCTAATTCTTCTCCATGTTGTTTAATAACTACCATGGCTACTGAGGCCAAACTATCTTGACCATTAGACTCTTCTGGTTCATCAACCCAGACTTTGTTATATTCGGTGGGTTTAGCAGGAGGGTACAAGAATAAATGTTTACTGTCTGGACCATGTGAAATAGTCAGTCCTCCCTCTTTGCAATCAATTTCAGCTGCGACAGTGGCCAACCATGGTCTTCCAAGAATTATTGGATAAGTGTCTTTGGGTGTAAGTGACTGAATTACCTAGAAGTCCACTAAATATTCCCATCCATAAACTTTGACAATAACGTTTTCAATAACACCCTTGGGAATGGCTATGGACTGGTTTTCCATCTGCAAGACTGTAGTTGTGGGACATAAATTAGTGAAGCCCAATTTTTCCATCACATCCACAGTCATTACGTTAATGGTTTCTCCTAAATCCACCAATACATTAGGTATTACTACCTCATTAATCGTGGCAGTTATCAGTGGACTACTGGGATCATCAGATTTTTGAGCAATGGTCTTTCCAGATAAAAAGTCAACTAAATAACCATCGATGTGCATAGTATTTATTCTCTTTGGTTTCCTCCCCAAATTTTTAATGCACAACTATTTGATTAGTTGATTCAATTCTGGAATCTCCTTTATTGCTTGCAGAAAGCAAACCTCTATTTGCAGTTGTTTGATTTCCTATATTAACGCAATTTCAAAGGTCAAAGGAATTTCCAGAGTATCTTTCAGAATGGTCAGTTTTAGATGCTTTAGAAATGATGCTTGAGTTTTCTCTTTTGGAGTGGTATCCTTCCTAAGATTAGTTAGAGACTGACCTCCCTCCTCCTGAGGTAAGTCAAAAGCTCCCACTGACAATGGTGGTAGAGTAGTGTTTGTGGTAATAGTTTGGTTGGGGTCTAGAGGTGGAGTGGACTTTTCAGGAATTTTGGGAGTAGGTTTGTCCACAATTTCTTCAATGGTTGGTGGTTGAAGTGTTTTACTAGAGAATAACTGAACATTTCCACAATGTATGGCATTAATTCTGGTAACATCGTCCTATTTAGTGGAGTATACCAGAGTATTTAGTCGATTGTTCTTAGGATTGGGAAGTGGTTGCGCTGGGAGTTGAGGTTGATTTATCTGTTCACTCGGTGGAGGATTCTGGGGTGGTGGTAGCAGATTCTATTGTTGATTCCTTTAAGGGCCAGTATAGAATTGATTATGTCCCTAGTTCCATTGAGGAGCAGTATGTTGTGGATACCACTGTTTTTGAGTTTGGTTTGGCCACTGCTGAGTTCCCCATGATTGGTTCACCTATTCAGGGGCTCCCCAATAGGGAGCTCCCCAATGAGGTTGTTGAGGTAGTGGTTGAGGCCAATATGGAGTCCATTGATTACTAGCCCAGTTTTTTTGGGGTCTCCGAGCAGGATTGGAATTCTACCCAAAAGAAAAATTCCCTCCTTGGTGTTGATTTACCACATTTATTTCTTCCTCAACCTATGTAGTCCTTTTCTTGGAATTCTTGAGATCAGTAAGAAGCTCACATTGGTTTGTAGGATGATTTTTCTTGCAAAGTTTACAAACAAGAACCTTGTCTAGCAAACATTCTTGCAAAAGATTTTTATTTCGACATCTTGGACATTAGATGGACAAAGTCTCAAGATTGTGTGTCTTAGATTATATGGCATCCAGTGTAGTGTTCAATTGAACAAGTATGTTTGTTTTGAGGTTCACTATTTGTTCTCGGAGCTTGCCTATTTTGTTAGACCCTTTAAAAAGAGTAGTTTTATGGATTCCTCCTCGAGTACGTGAGAAATTCTGAAACAAATCACATATGTCATCAAGGCCTAGCTGGGACACATCTCCTTTTCCCATTAGATCAAGGATTCTTCTTGCATCCTCATCGAGTCCCTTAAGAAATATAGACTTGAGAATCTCAAAACTAATGGCCTCTCCTCCACATAGTTTAGACACAAAAATAAACCTATCTAGGTAATCCTCTAGACTCTCATCCTCATTTTTCCTAAGTTTTAACAACTCCTCCTTACAATCACTCACCCTACAATAGCTCTGGTATTTTTCTAGGAAAGTAGTCTCCATGTCATTCCAATACCTAATAGACCCAACAACTAATCCCATAAACCAATGCATGGCCGCATCCTTCAAAGTAGAAGGAAACAACTTCAGTTTCTGGTTATCATTTTTATAGTCATAAGTTTGATAGAGGACCTTAAATTCAAAAATAAGCCAATCTAGGTCTTCCGAGGACAAACCTCAGAAGGTTGGTAGGAAAGTTGGAGAGATGTTTTTCATCATAGTATCATCATCTTCATCTAGAGCAATAGGATAAGTGAACGTTCATGGTGCCAGAGGATCATTGTTATTATGGTTAGCATCATTCTGGTTAGCTTTAGCCCTATGATCACCCATGATGTCCAGAGGAATGTGTTCCTTCTAGATAATTTCCTCAATGACGGGTTGCTCTACTAGATGATCTTTAGGAAAATAGTGGAAAGTCTCTGGTGGATTAGGCTCAAGTAATTATTCAACAAAGTGGTCTTCTGAGCCTTGGTTCTCCCTATGTATGATTAGAACATATTTTGGGGGGTTCTTTGGTATAAATCTTCTGTGAGGGCCTCTTTTCCTGACCATGTAGATAAGGAAGCCAAAGGGGTATTTTGGGCCTAAAAGAGGTATTCAAGGTATCTCCTATTAACACTCAAGAAATAAATTTGTCCCTCAAAACATCGCCAAAAATTTATAGGTTTTCATTAGGTCCCATTACTTTAGAAGATAAAACATCAATATATCGACTGGGAAATGTTCAAGGCTATTTTCAATAGGTGACTTGACTATCTCTCTTAGATTTTTTGTATTTTTGGAGCAACTGAAATTAATTTTAAACTAAGGTCGTTTAACTAGTTAACTGGAAAATAATTTATCTAAAAAGATGGAAAGTATTTAAACTAGAAAGCACAAGATAATTAATCTAGAAAGCATGATAACTAAACTAGAAAACACAAAAATAACTAAACTAAGAAGCATGTAAACTACATAAGTAGAAAAACTTGTAAACAATCCATGGAACATCTAATTAATAACAATAACATAAAGTAACTACGGAAATGAAAGATAGTGGGTCTTAGAAACTTCAGACTCTAAGACGAAAGACTTAATTACTATCTACAAAATTAACATGAAAAATGACTACACTCATAATTATTATCCATGCAATAAAAATGGCAGAATTCTTTAAAGGAAAGTACTCATCTATTTAATCTATCATCCCTTGAGTGGCCAGCTCGCGGGTTCCTACATTCTCAAGTCACATGCACAATGTAATCGAAATCTATTCCATTAAAAGTAATCTTCATCCATAATTTCAATAACTCAGAGATTGATATTCAATAGTTTCTTTATTCATATATTCAGAAAGCATGTCGACAACATAACCATACTATTTTTCCTGTCTTTTATTTTTGGAGATTACATATTTATAAAAAGCTTCTAACTAAATCCTATATTTCAGATGGTTTAGATTACCATTGAAAAAGTCTATAATGTATTTTAAACAAACTTTATGTCTTTAAATGGCCATTACATAAATATTAAAGAGGCTCGAGTTGAGCCATGAATTCTTAAACTTTAAAACATAACAAAAATTTAACTAAAAGAAACTATGATTTTGGTCCATCATCCTAAAGTTTCGGAGCATGTTCCTAGTGCATGTCTTTAATCTATTCTGGAGCTCATGCTAGTTGAATGCTTTTGACTATTGTATGATGACCGATTATTATCCTACAAAACACTTAAAACTACCCATTAAATCTGCATTGGAAAGATACTTCAATAAATCACAAGCAATAAAGTTTGTACTATTTTTCTCAAAAGATAAGCAATTATTATGCCTAAAGTTTAATTAATTGGCAGAGAATAAGTATTTTTCATATACGAGGAAGGGTTTTATTATGTTATCATGATGAGGTTATTTTTACCTCATTAGTTTTTACCCTTAGATTTTTCCTTTATTTTTCTCTTTTCAAGATCCAATAGAGCCACATCGTGATTTTCCCTAAGGGATCTCATTTTGATTTTTACATTGTATTTTTTAATTTTGCGACTAGAGGACACAATCTCCCATACAAAATATGCTTCTTATTTGAGTTCCATGAGAAACCATTCTTTATAATCTCCTGATGGTCTATTAGCTTGAAGTCCCATAAACTTTGCAATAGATTCATCATTCAAGATTTGATCCATAATAGGCATATGATGTTGTAGGTCTCAATCTACTAACTATGGGTAGTAGAGGGGTAGGATGTCATCATTATCTGTAAAGCTTACAAGATTTTTTGAAATGGTCAATATGGATCTAGTATCATTCTCCCACTGGGTATCTAGGTCATCATCGATAGAAGTGAGGGAATCCCATTCATACTCATTAGAGTCCATTTCATAACTATAGTCTTTAAGTATAGGTTTTCTATGTCAGGTAGGGACTATACTTATGCTAAATCTTTCAAATAGGTCCTTGATTGGTAAATCATTGTTTATAAGATGGTAGGTATCCAATGTCTTAATGTTAGTAGAAGGATGTCCTTTCTCAAAAGAGGTATATCTAGTGTTTGGAGTAACCAAATCAATCAAACCATAGCCTAGTTCCATGTTCTTCTTTCTTTGTTCCACTATAATAGGTTCCCATTTGCCTTTTTTGTGTCACCCAAGGCCACCTTTTCTAGTATATCCCACTTGTTTAGCCATCTGATACCCTTTACTACTAGGATCAGTGGGAAAGGGTTATAGTTATTCTGGTCCTTCTTTTTCTTCTTTGTAAATTATTAACGAGAAGTCCTCTTTGAATATTTCCTCATCTTTCATATCTTCCCACTTGGTAAAGATCGTGGGTTTGACTACCATTGTTAATTCTTGAACATGTTTGATCTTCTTTGGCCCTCCATAAACCTTTCGTGTTGGGGAAAGAATTCCAATGCAAAAGGCTTGATTGAAATGATAGTTTCTATTACCTTTTTCAAGTACTTGAATCTTGGGATCAAATTTTGGTTGTTCACTTGATGGGGGTTTGAAGGAGGATGAAGCGAGTGATTTTGGGTCAAAGTATGAGGAGTGAAAATATATATCATTTTTACTAAATCTTTTTATACTTTTCCTCCAATTTAGCATAGTAATGGAAGGGTTTTGGGTAATATATGGTAATTTCCTTATTGTCATAAGGAAAATTTAGGAATTGGTGAAATGTAGATGGTACTACTTTCAATGCATGGATCTATGGTTGCCCTTAGAGACAGTTGTATGGAAGCTCGATATCTAGTAATTAACAATTAGTTCCTATTATCACCGGTCACGTATGAATAGGTAGCCTAATTTTCCCTTCTGAATTGCGCTCCATGTCATCATAAGCTTTAATGGTGATGCTCTTGTTTTTATTTATGACATCATCTGAATATCCAATTGTTTAAAAAATTTTAAGGTACAAATGTTTAGACCTATACCATCATCTATGAACACCCTCTTGACTTCGTGTTTGTGGACATCGAGTTTGAAATAAAGGGCTTGATTATGAAACAATCTTTATGGAAGGTATTTCTCAGAAAAGACTAAATGGTGAGTGGACGTGATATTGCCAACCATGGCTTAAAATTGATTAGCATAAAGGGTGTTTGGGATAGATTTTTTGGTAAGGTCTTTTGCCAATATCTCTTTATGTGTTGGTGGTAGTCTTAAGAGCTCAAGGATGGAGATTAGGGAGGGATTTTTTTTCCTTCTTTTCATCAAACTCTTTAATAACCTTGTGAATCTTTGATTTATCATTCTCAATGATATGTATTTTTAATGACATACCTTTGCTTTGATCCTCTACCCCTTTGGCTTCTACCCCTTTTTAAAAGTCTGTGAACTATGTCCATTATTTTCCTTGGGTCTTGACTAGCATTGAATCTTATTCTTCCACACTGTGCATGTTCATCATAGCATAACTCTTATTGTCCCTTGATTCTTCTTCATAATTTTGTTTAATATTATTTTCATGATAACTCTATCCTCCTCTCACCTTTTTGAATAGTAATATAAACTTCAAATATTCCTTCACAAACTAAACCTTAAGTTCATATAGGACAAGGACCTATAATTGTGTTTAATTTACATTGCATCCATGAATTCATGCAACTATCATATTGTGACTATGGATCGAATGGCACAGGTTTGTATCACTATCTTCTATGAGAATGGTTGGAATTTGATTATCTTCAATGATTCTTAGAACTATTAGGTCAAAACTATGCTTATCTTTCCCTTTTACAACTAACCTTCTATCATTTTGTGTTGATAGTTATAACATCTTTTCATACAATCATTTTTGGGTAGTCATCCTCTGCCCCTTTTCATATAGGTTTCTTTTATGTTTGTCAATGGAGACTACAAAATACAAGGTGAAAAAACATAAATTAGAGTTTGGAAAAAATCAGCAAAGGAGAACTTTTATAAAGGCATTTTAGTCTCATTAATATCTTGACTATCACCCTTTGTGACTATATTCACACCTATCCATTGTCCTTATGCTCTTTATCAGACCTTGTGACATAATAGTCTTTTTTTTTTTTCTTTCTTTGACATTTTATTTTTGAAACTCCTTGATAGACTATCTAGTTGTCATCTTTCTTTTAAATCTTGCTAACCCATACGATTGAAGACTTCTAGGTTCTATCTTTACCATCATGAAATTTCATCTTCAACATTGAAGAGATTGTCATAGGGATTTCACACTATATTGTTCACTTTTTCTCATATCACTGTGATCTATAGGTTGTTTCTCTTGAGACCCTTAGTAGGAATGTCCCTTCATAGTTCACTATTTTTTCCATGATATTATCCTCTATATTTGGTTGTAGACTATTAAAGTAAATTTATACTTGTATCATTATTACCTACGCCCTTTGAAACATGACTTATGAGCATTGTTATTCTAGTAACTTGGATAGTCCATAATGCTATCGTGTCCCCATAGACCATGTTGACACCCTTATCCTTGTTCTTCTAACTCTACCCATAACTCTACCTCCTTTCATAGTGAGACTAGTTCACTTGTTTCATTATTTTCCTTGCTTAAACACAAACTTTTACCCCCTTAGGTTTTTCATAGGGTTTTCATCATTCTTAGTAGGTTTTATTTAATGTTCCCCCTAGCTTTGTCATGAAATAGCATAAATAACACTATAATAAATTATTTTCTCCATGACTTCCCTATTGATACCTTAAGACCAAGCATTATCACTATAGATACTACTTGTTGGGAAGACCACTCTAAATGTCCTCTTGAATACTAACTATCACTGTTATATTTACATGGTTTTCCTATGGTGGTTGCCATAGGATGATGAGAAGAGACAAGAATTTTATTCTCCTCTTGTCATCAAGCCTCATTTCCTCTTGAAAAATATGATTGTTTCATTTTTTGATTATCAACCTTGTGTGGGACTATGTAGCTCACGTAACTTTGTCCTTTGCATTTGATGTAAACCTTCACTATCTCCTTAGAATGAATTTGATTGGTAGTCATGTCATCATTTTTCAATTGTACTATAACACATATGAGGTATACATCAAGAAAAGAGGATAAGAGAGCAGAGGCTTGAGTATCAACCTCTCACAAGGACTATCTTGACTTGCATGCTCCTTTGACTAGGATCTATCATTGTTCACTCAAAGTATACGATTGAAATATGAACATTATCACATGGACTGAATTATTTCCTTATTGATGGATCTATCCACTTTACAATCTTGACCAATACTTGCCAAGGTTCCTTAGCTAGGGTTTGACAAGGGGCCTGACTATCAAATGTAATAAAGGTTTTTCAGATGGTTTTTAAATTACCTTTTACTAAATTTTCATGACTTGATAAACATTTTATGATCTTCTACAATCCCCTATTGTCATTAAGCTCTCACTCTTTACTTCTTATATGCTATGTGACTATCATCCATAGACTGTGTTTGGGCCTGGTTGGTAACATGATTATCATTCATGGATTGGTATCACATATATTAAAATTCATTGTCATGGTATGAATTACTCACTTGATTTGACGATAACTATGATTTCCCTTCTTTCTCTTATGGAAAACTCTTGACATTTCACTAATAAATCTTCATGCATACATAGAATATGGGGATTTTTACATGTTTGGAAATGGCTAGAAAATATTATCCTACACCCTTTTGACTGATATAATAGCATTTGAATGGTATTTTTCATACACAACCATTCAAACTTAACAATGTTGTGATTACCATTTAGATGCCTATGAGCATCATCTTATTCAAATATGTTTATCAAAGGAAAAAAATTGAAAGGAACCCCCCTAAACTTCTTTAAATTCAAATATTTAAAGAAAATTTTCCATTCTCAGGATTCTCATATACTCAAAAATCTTTGTAGAGTGTAAAACTTTGAGACATATAAGGCATACCTGGCAAATTATGGGTGGTAAAAACATAGTGCAATGTGGATTAAACTTCAACAAACTCTTGGGAAATCTTTAATGTGACAAAAGCCTCCATAGATCTCTGAGATGTGGTGCTATCTATCTTTGCATCCTTATCTTCTTGCACTCCTTCATTGCCATGCAGATAAAACCCTAAAAATTATCCTTGCTACATGGGCTAACAATATTCAAACTCTTCCTCCTTTACTTTTGGTGCTTAGACTTAGTCCAAAATTTCATTTTCAATCTCTTTTGATTTTCCATTACAAGCTTTTCCACTTTTTCTTTTAAAACACAATAAAATTTTTAACAATATCTTCAATAAATCCCCCCTTTTAAAACAAAAAGTGTCAACAACAACAAACTTGGACCACCCTAAACATGTTTATCCATCATGAAAGATGAAATCATTTAGATAACTTAAAATAGTACTCACTCTAGCAAGCATGAAAATTTCCATAATCAAGGTCAAGTTGTATGTTGATTACGAAAATGGTACAATGAAGAGAAAATTCATGCTTATTCTCCTATACTTAACTTAGCTACAATAGAGACTATTTGTTATCAAGAAGGATCGAATGCTCCACATTTAACTACACACATTAATAAAATCTCATCCATTAGTTCCACTTCCACACTTACCTACACTCAACCCACATTGAGAAACCTCAATCCAATTATGTGTAGGATAGATTTATAGAAAACTAAATGTATGGTATGTTTTGTCACCTAAAATTATAAATTTATTAAAACTGGTTCAATATTTAAAATATACAATGGGAACATGATATCTCAAGTGTGGGACCTTGTTAAACTTGAGATCATAAATCTAGAGAATGCTAGTTCCTTTGTAAGACTAAGTGCAAGATTCGATCCAACTCAACACATATTAAAAATAATGCCTACTCATACTCTAATAATTCATAGGGAAAAGGGGAAGAAAAAATAACTAAAAGAGAAATATGGTGATGGAAAAAGACTTAATTGAGTTATCCTTGTGTTGGGATTAAGGTGTATCAACCTTTGCAAGTCCTAACATTTAATTATTTGTTTATTTTATGCCTACTAATGTCATGTCATTTAGCAAGGCCTATCAATGAGGTGGCATCCTACTTGGAAGACAATTGTAATGATATGCAAGCTACACATGTGTATGTAGGCATCCCACTTGGTGGACCACACTATAATTTCATGTTGATGCCATGTTTTGGGTTATGACATATTTATGATAGGTTATACTAGAATCTTATGATGCACTTACTTACAATAGTTTATGATGATGTAAGGGCACTTTATGATGCAATATATGACAACCATCTAGTATTAGAAGTTGATGCATATGCATGAAGACACCTACATGTTGATGAATCTTATGCATACAAAGGAGGGCATTGGAATTGTCATATTCCCTTACAAATGTATGATGGTGCTTTAAATATGAGGAGATCACATACATACAACTATCATGCATGTGAAGGAAATTATTACAACCATTAAATTCATGCCATGAGGATTTGGAAACCCATATTGGGGTCACTCATTTATGCATTGTAAAATCTATAAATTGGTTTTGTTGTTCATAGTTTATTAGTGAAGTTTTTCTACAAGTAAAATGATGTCAAAATTAATCCATGTCTAGATATTGATTTTTGGAGACTCTTGTTAAGAATATTGGTGCTTAAATTGTATTGTAATAATAATTTTTTACTAATAATACAAATTATTTTAATTTTGGAGAGGGGTTTTTCTCTTGAAATGATTTTCCCCACGTATATTTATGTGTTATGGTGGTAATATTTCATGCATGTTATTTGAATGTGTTTCTCTTTATATGACTTAAAATATTGAGAAAATTTTAATTATCTCCTCAACTTAGATTAGTGTTGGAAGCATTTTTCACACCTTTGATTCCTTTTAGTTGGTATCAAAGCCTGGCCAATTTTGGTCCCATTGTTGGGTAGAGGGTTTTTGTACTAATCTCTAATTGAGTGGGAGCTTTTGTAAAATAATTTCATAATCTTGATGCAAGAAGAAGATGGCTAGAACATCTAGTAGGATTGAAATGGAGAATTTTAATGGAAATAAATTTTAACTTTGGAAGTTAAAAATGGAGGATATTCTCATAGATCATGATCCATGGGATACAATATCTAGTTCTAAACAACCTAATATGGCTCAAGAAAATTATAATTTGATAGATCCTAAAGAAAAGGGTTTGATTAGACTCTATTTGAAAGAATTATTGTTATTGAATGTTCATGAAAAAAAGACTACAAAATACCTATGGAATAAACTCAAAGATTTTTATTAGGTTAAATCCTTGGTGAACAAGTTATTCCTAAGGAAGTTGTATTCTTTGTGAATGGAACAAGGATTATCCATAACTAATAATTTGAATGTATTTTATATTCTCATTTCCCAATTGGGTTTTGTTAGTGTAAATATGGAGGAAGAGGATAGTTGCATGAAATTGCTTTATTCTTTTCCAAACTCATGGGATCACCGTGGCATGGTCATTGGGAGTACTAATACCACCTTCAAGATGTATGAAGTGGTCACATCATTGTTTTTTGAAGATATGTGGAGAAAATAGTTTGATATGGCTAAGGAGGCCCTTGTTGTTCACGCTGGATCAAAAGAGAAAGGAAAGAAGAAGAAAAAGAAATCTAAATCCAAATCCCTAGGGATATCTAAATATGTTGGAAATTCCAAGGTGAAATGTTGGAACTACATAAAATATGGTCATTTTCACAAGGAATACAATTAGGAAAATCAGGTCATCTTGGAACAAAACATCTAAGAACAGTAGTGCCTTCAGTAATTTTAATTCCTTCAAATTGTCTCAAAGACATTACCACTATGCCATAAAGTGGAAACTGGCACAATTGATTTCCCACATTAACCCTTCTAAGAAAAGAACATGCAGACTTAACCAGATTCAACACTTATGTACAGATTCAAATTATTGAATCAACCAGCATGAAAGAAAAACAAATGAACACACAAATTTACATGGGGAAAACCCTTTCAGGTAAAAAAGCCCCACCCTCCAAACCACTCAGCTCAATTATATTAATCAACAACAACAATAGTTACAATACAATCTCAAAGCTATGCTCTTCAAGAATTTACATCTTGTCCATCTAGATAATACCAACAACAAAATTGTTCAAAATCCTCGCACTATTACAATATCCTCACACAACATACAGTCCAGATTCATTTCATCTCACCATCCCATTCACTCAGTGTAAAGCTCAAAAATTAAACTCATTTTAAAATAATCATTTCCATGTTCACTGAACACTACAAGCACGATTTAGAGATAGAAAAAATAAAATAATCATCCACAAGTTTTCCACAACGACACTAATTTAAATAAATTGCAAGTTTGAGTTTACATACACCTCATAGGGGTGTTACAATTCATCTATTTCAATGATACAATGTCAAATATACATCATTAAATACATTCATGATATAGTATTTTTAATTTTACAATGGGCTATCCAACCATACAAGTACAATATATGAAACATATCCAAACAATAGAATCCCTGAACATCATCTGCCTTGACACCATCAGTCTTATTATGTTGAGGCCAAGAGTGTGGTTAAGGTACCTTTTTTGCACCCAACCACGAAGCACATGACTTCCCTAGGTTTCTTCCTGACTCGAAGAAATCCCCGACCCTGCATGAGGAGCCTAGCAACTTGGAACAATAAAGAAGGAGGGTACTCTTGATGCATGCCTATTTTCCTATATGCATTCCTAACTAGAAAAACATATTTCTTGCAATTAGGATGTGGTAGAGACATAATACATAATAATCTAGGCTTTTAATCCATCTATTTCAATGGTACAGTGCTTGGCCAAGCATAAATAAATATAAAAGGTAGTTTATGAAAAGGATAAACTACTGTCTCTGTGTACCCACATTCAGCATCCTACCTCAGAAGTTTCTCATAATACAGTGTAAATAAATAAAGCACATTTCTCCATGTGTCACATACTGTGGAAAAATAATACAGTTTCATATAATTCATAGGAAAACTCATGATAAAGTCTAAGTTTATGATAATTTCTTACAAGAAGAACTTTCCACATTCCACTTCACAGTTTGCATTGTCTAACTCTATACAATCTCATTACATAGCAAGGCAATATCTTAATTCACTTCTACATTCCAAAAGATAACATGATTTCAATACCAAAAGGTTTTCAGCCAAATAGAAATGTAACCGATTAAAGAGGAGTATAATGGTGGCATATTTGTTCAATTATTTAAAGAAAAGAATATTGAAATACATGGGTTTATCATTTTAAAATAGAAAAATTGATCTTTCAATTCTGATTTTTAATCATCCATTTTATTTCGGGAATATTCCTATTGAACCCTTTCTTAAAACAAAATAGTTGTAATCATTTGCTATTGAAAGGGAAGAAAAGATAAATATATTATGCAACTAATATTTCACATTCAGCTGGTTTTCTACGTTCAGATCAACATTAAACAAAGTTTGTTTGTATTCTTATTTCTCAAGAGGACACACGCATATATATAAATATATATATATATATATATGGATGTGCATATATTAATTCATATATAAAAAGAAAAATATATCTATTCAGAAATAAACATTAGCAACTTATTGCAAAATTGAGCAGAAAATATATATCTTTTGTTTCAGAGATATTTACTTTTACTTGCATTTTTAAGAAGATTAGATTCTTATATTATGTACACAACTGCAGGATGTATATTCATAACTATCTAATCTTATTCATCTATGTATATATATATGTATATATATAAAGCTTTAATAATAAATACGAAATGTTAGACAAAAAATTGTGAGTAGAAGGCTTAACACACAACACTTTATTTACTTTTCATACGCAAGGGATATGGGAGGGAGGCAGGCTGGAATGGCCTACAGCCATCCCCATGGGTGGTGGCCTATGGGGGCAGCAACCCCCACACAGGTTGTAGCATGTGTGGGAGGCGCTACCTCCACAACGCTACCTCCCAAGGGAGGTGCGGTTGGAGGCAACCGTCTCCTCTCTCCTACTCTTCACAAAACAAAATAAATACAAATTGATTCGAATGCTTGTTTCTAGCTATCGACTCAGTTTGGGGTTTTCCATTAACAAATATAAATTTTAAATGTAATGATATGTATATATATATACACACATATTTATTGAATTAAATATATGTATATGTATATATATGGATAAATACATATATATATATATTAATTTCATTCACAAAGCTAGGTTTTCATTCCCAAAACAACAATTTAGAAGAAGATACACATAGGTAATAAATTTGATATATATATTTTTGTATTTGTAAAGCATAAAAATATATGAGATCTTATGTAACCGAAAGAGGAAAAAGAACAAATTGTACAACTGGGCAATGAATTTCAAACAGTAAACACTCAAATTCTAGGTAGTATGAGCAGATAAATACTAGGAAATTCATTTATTCTTCCACATTGAGAAATTTAAATACTTTGGATTAGATTAAAACCTGTTGAATGCTTTCCTTGGTATTTGATTGTTGAATCCTCCTACTGCTGCTTCTCCTTTGCTCCCAGATTATTCCTAAATCCTCTTTCCCTTTTCTTACTATATTTTATTTTTGCAAGCTACAGATTCATGAAACCCCCATTTCTTGCACCCAATTTTTCTCCATTTTTGTAGAGCAACCCAAAATATTGAAAAGAAAACCATTGCCTTCCCGTTACCTCCTTCCTCATTTTTAAAGATTTTCCCCCATTTCTCGAGACCTAATCTTGAAATTGGGAAATTAAAATTTTCTATTTAACTTTTATCTCCAAATTAATAATTATTACTATTTAAACTATTTTCCAACATTTTTTCAAAATATAGAATCTAAATAAACTATTTATTGCATTCAAATATTAAAACCTGAGCATGAAATTCACATCAATTGAAATCAAACATTTATTTTAATCAACACCACTCAACATTAGATTGCACATGCAATATTTAATTAATCTAGAATTAATTTTCCATTCTTTTAATTGCATGCATATATGGACATAAAAGAAAATACCCATTTAAAATTACTGATAATAAAACAATCATCCAAAACACATGCTAAATGCATTTATATGACTCTACGTGTTTATGTGTGATCAAGAGAATCATTCTTGTTTTACGTTGTGAAGAGGCTAATCTCCCCTATCTTAGCCAAACCCTTGGTATTCAACATCCTACCACTCAAATACACTCAAGCAACCAACATGAGATTAGTATCCGGATAAAATCAAATCAACTTAACTCATAAGATCACAGTATATTAATTCTAAATATCATTTTCCATTTTGTATCATTTTCAAAATAAGATAATATTTCATTCTTTGAAAATTTCCACAAAATTTAACATCACATTTATTATCATTTAATCTACCACACACATACATGTAATCATGAAGTAAAAAACACATAAAGCAAAATTAGGCATCACCAAAATTAAAGGCATGACACTCAGCCAACCTTTCATCCAGCACAACCTAACGACCTCTCAGGTTCACATTCTTCTTCGTTCTATCTCACTCCAACATTCTCCCTGTTACAATTCTATGTACAACATATAGTTCAAAAAATTAGCTTGAAAATTCCATAGCAAACCCCTGAATCAGTTGAGCCATTGATCAGTTCATTTTTGATACAAAACTGTTTATTCAGTTTCCCTGTAGATCAACAGTCATTCTTGACAGTTATGAATAGTTACCATATCGAAGAAACAACTTTCCCATTCACTTCACAACAATGATGTGAAGCGAGAAAGTTACCGCTCCATCGTACAACTCAGCAGTCTGCAATGGTCAACCATGGTCCACCTCTATGCCCATCGACATTACCAACACTATCAACAACAGACTAGAAAGTCCAACCGATAGATAAAGTTTCCTTGATGTCCCAAGAGAACCATCACTACCATGAAATTCGCCAAGAGTCACACCAAAGACCAACTAGAACAGACCATCAACAAGAACAAAACTATCGGAGAGGAATCAAAATGTTCCACCGAGATCCCAAGTCATCCTGATGACCTTCAACTCACTGCAGTTCAAAAATTCCATCGATAAGAGTCACATCGATCCCAATCCATTGGTCAAACTCACACTGAACATATCCCATCAGATGAACTTCTACTATCAGTCCAAACTTCCCAGGTCTAATCAAAGACCAAAGTTAGCCTAACCACCTGTTCATCGACCAAAGTCACATTGACAAAGTACATTGACATGACCAACACCATCATACCAATCCTGAGAACTCATCCCGATAGACCATGTCACACTGACCAAGCACCATTGGTCAGACTCGCACTAAATAGATCACATTGGCTAGAGATCCACTATCAGTAAGATGCATTTCGAAGTCCCGTGTTAGCCCGACCATCTGTTCATCGGCAGGACTTACACCCATCAGACCTATCAACCAGACTAACACAGTCAATTCAACATTCGTAGGTCTACCCGAAGACCGATGTCATCCCGATGTAGTTCACTTCGGGAAGAGTCTCCTCGACAAAAATCTTCAACCAGATCACAAGCACCTGAGTGAAATTCACAAGTCATCTTGACGAAAAATTTCACCCCAACCCGAACATCGACCAGAGTCATACTGAAACTCATCCAGGCTACTTTGCATACATTCCTCAGATCGACAAGAGTCTCACCGACGAACCTCATCGACCAGATAACTACTATCGATATGAAATAGAGAACTCACACCGACAGTTCAAGTCACTCTGATAGTTCTCTTCGGTAAGACCGATCACATGTCACACCGATCTGAATACTTCAAGCCTTTAGAACTAAACAACTCATTGATAGGATATCTCAAGTGTCTCATTAATTTTCTCTTACGAGAGGTTCAGGTCAGCAAGATTGAGGCACATATTTCCAACAATCTCCCACTTGGCGAATATCTTACTGACCACTCCAGAGTACCAACAAAAAACCATACAAAAGCACAAATAATCATCAACTTCCAAGGCCCAGACTAGATCACCATTGTGAAAAAAATTCTCTAGAAATAAGATAGAACATCAGCTAGAACAACAACCAAAAAATTGACTTCTCCCATCCAATTGATCAACCAACGCGATTGAAAATAACACCCATAGCTCATGCTATTCCATCCAATCTCATATAAATTCAAGGTATCCACATTAGTAAACTCATTCCAACAGCACAACCAACCCATCAACTGCATATACAAGCACCATGTACAAACTAGTCGAAGAAGACCAAACACATCCAAGTACTCCCACTGCATGGGTAATGCCAAATCTGAAAGATAAAAGGCATAAAAAGTCTACCAATAATGACACATAGAAAATGTAACCATGTAGTACCAAGGAAATATCCACAATGATATGCATAACCTGCAACCAATTGCTACAAGAATCATTTCTCTCAACAGTCTTCCAAACCTCTTCCAAGTTCTTCACACCCAACATAGGAAAGAGATAAAGAAACTCCAAGTTACCACTCAAAAACTTGAGTGAACACAAAAGCTATGGCCAAATCTCAAACCAATGTAAAATGAAATCAAGCTTCTAGGAAGACAACCAAGACCAAAGAGAGAAACTTTGCACAACATATACCAATAGAACATCCTCCTACATACACCTCTAAAATTTAGTTGTGTCAAGTATGATCTCCTTCACATCCCAAAGGAAAAGCCATAACAACACCCAACCATTCAATCACCAAGATCAAACTTAACGTATGTAACATGTAACCAATCATGGATGTAATCCTCTCAAAGAAGATCAAACTACTTCATTTCCCATTTTAGGAAATGAGCTCATAAAGCATCTCCTACTAGTTCTCATCAAAAAATATATAAGACAAAAGCTCAAGGAGATAAACCATGTTGTCCATCTTCCACTATGAATCCTCTAGAACCATTAAACAACAATTCAAGATCCATAACATAAAAGAAAACATCAAACACATCTGAAAGATACAATGGGAAAATACCTCTCAAAAAGACCTCACTACCCAGAAGACCAAGAGTGGGAAAATAAAATGCTCCTCCAAGATATACAAGCCACCATGACTCATCCAAGAGCAATCTCCTCATTGGTCTCTATTGAACTCATGTTCAACCAAGGTGTAGGCTACTCAAAATTTCTGCTGAAATTAGCACCTTTCTCATCTCAAGAGAGTCATAGCCTCACCTTATTCTCCATGTATCCATGAACACCAGCAACCGATCATCTCATGCTAAACTGCAATCTATATTACTGCACTTAACATGAAGTTCTCAAGCATATGACCAATGTAACCAAAACACAAGGAAACTCCAAACCACTGTCAAAGCTCCAAACATCTGAAACAAGAACTTATCATGACACCATGATCTACACATCCCCCTTAGGAGATACCATGCTCCAAGTGACTTCACCATGGTCTCAAGAGCAATGCTTCATGCCAAAAATCTAATGCACAAGCAAGAGTATAACATGACATCAAGCAAAAAAAACCCAAATTGACATCACCTTTCAAGCACCACCAACACCTTAGCCAAAGGCTCCAAATGTCCTCCATGGTTCCAAGATGCTACACATCCTCAAATAGTGTCCATGCAAATGCAAAATAACTCTTTTGCAACAACAAGATCTAAGAGTCCCTCCTAGTAACATCTGCAACACTAAAGAAGATTATTCATCACCACAGTCACTGCTAAAGCTCCCACTGAACTGTGAAATCCAAGATTTCCAAGCATCATGACCAAACATTTGTTGATTTGAAAAACCTCCAGGTACAATCAACATGTCCATCTGACAACAACGCCAAGTAACACCAAGATCTCCAAACCACACAGACCACACCATCACTGTCAAAATTTTATATTATAATGTGTATCAATCTCTCCATGAAATCGTGATACACACACTATAGGTCCCCATAATTGACTATTCAGGTATTCAATGCCATCCTTCCTCTCATCCAGAAGTAACCATGCCAATGCACAAGTGACCACAGGCAAGGCCAACTAACAAATCTGTACCAACATTGAATCAACCTTGTGGATATAGACAATCCACTTTCGAGTTATCCCACTATAGCCAATGGGTATCTAATCCACCAACCACATAACTCGAAGATCAATCACAACAAAAGTGCAAACCCATCATCGCAATGGAAAACTACAAAATTGGGATCTCAAAGAGAACAACTATGTAGACAATTTGACTCAAACACTAGATCACAACCAAAGCTGACTTGCCAATCATGTCCACAACTAGAGAACCATAGTCTAGGAAACTAGCAAGCAACACTTACAGGAAGAAATGCAACAATCTCATCCAACAACACCCCAAACAACCAAAAGTCTAAAAAATAGTTTTAACAGCAGCTCCACAAAACCACAAGTTTTTATTGACCGTGCAAAACCTGCAAATCAATGTGTTTATAAAACACCCATGCACATCTAGACAACTCAAGATTCAACACACAACCATCAGGGTTAACCAAAACAATGAACTAACATGAATATGCATCATAGACTTTTTAGGTAAATCTATTAAAAAACTTCAAAACCAAAGAACATGAATCTAAGCCATGCAAGTACAAGGAATATGTAGTACAGGAACTTCAGGCCCATTCTAGACCAATTCTAGAACCACAAGCATGCACATGCATTCGAGAGAGCTAGGCTATTCAAAAGTTTTCAAACCACCCAAAGATCAATCTTCATAGACTTTATGCAATCAAGGTAATAAAGAACAACATTTTCAATTCCAATTCAAAGCACCCAACACAAGCACAATACTCCATGACTGAATAACAACCCAAGAATATTTGTACCATCAAGGAGCCTATCACACAGATACCCAGTATGAACCACACTCTGCTGTAACACAACCATAAGAATAAACTCACACCCCTTGCATCAAGATCATTTGTTGCCAACTAGGAGCCTCATACCACATCATTACAATAGGATCAACTCCAATTTCTCCATCTTCAATTTATTTCACGCTACATGTTGTCTCAAAAAAGAAATAAATTTTACTCACCAAAGGATCAATCATCAACTAATTCCTCCAGATTTCTTCAAGCCTATCAAACTAAGAAATATTCACATGAGAAATACCCATAAGCAGCAACCAAAAGAAGGCTCGGATACCACTTGTTAGGAAAATTGGGTCATCTTAGAACAAAAAATCTAAGAACAATAGTGCCTTCGGTGATTTAAATTCCTTCAAATTGCCTCAAAGACACGACTACTATGCCATAAAGCGAAAACTAGCACAATTGATTTCCCACATTAACCCTTCTGATATACAAATTAAAATTATAGAATCAACCAACATGAAGACAAACAAATGAACTCATAGATTTATGTGGGGAAAACCCTTTCAGGTAAAAAGACCCCACCCTCTAAACCACTCAGCTCAATTGTATTAATCAACATCAACAACGGTTACAATACAATCTTAGAGCTATGCTCTTTAGGAGTTTACATCTTGTCCATCTGGAGAATACCAACAAAAACATTGTTTAGAATCCTCGCACTGTTACAATGTCCTCACACAACATACAGTGCAGATTCATTTCATCTCACCAGCCCACTCACTCAGCCAACCTTTTGGCCAGCACAGCCTCATGACCTCTTAGGTTCACATTCTTCTTTGTTCTATCTCACACTAGCATTCTCCTTGTTACAATGCTATATATAGAATACAGTTGAACACTCAGCTTTAAAATTCCATATCGAACCCCTCAATCAACTGAGCCATTGATCAGTTCATTTTTCGTACAAAACTGTTTATTCTATTTCCCTATAGATCAATAGTCATTCTTTCCAGTTATGAACAGTTACCATATCGAAGAGACATCTTTCCCATTCGCTTCAAAACAACGATGTGAAGTGAGAAAGTTACCGCTCCATCATACAACTCAGTAGTTTGCAATTGTCAACCATGGTCCACCTCTACACCCATCGACATGACCAACACTATTAGCAACAGACTAGAAATTCCAACTGATAGATCAAGTTTCCCTGATGTCCCAATAGAACCCTCATGACCACGAACTTCACCAAGATTCACACCAAAGACCTAGAATAGACCATCGGAAAGAATGACACTATCAGAGAGGAATCAAAAAGTTCCACCGAGATTCCAAGTCATCTCGATGACCTTCAGCTCACTGCAGTTCATAAACTTCCATTGGCAGGAGTCACACCGATCCCAATCCATCGGTCAGACTCACAATGACCATATCCCACTGACTGAACTTCTACTGTCGGTCCAAACTTACCAAGTCTAACTGAAGACCAAAGTTAGCCTGACCACCTATTCATCAGCCAGAGTCACACCGATAAAGTACATTAGCATGACCAACACCATTAGACCAATCCTGAGAACTCAACCTGATGGACCATGTCACACCGACCAAGCACCATCGGCCAAACTCACATCGAACATTTCACATCGGTCAGAGATCCACTATGGGTAATATGTATTTTGAAGTCCCATGTTAGCCCGATCATCTATTCATCGACAGGGCTTACACCGATCAGACCTATTGGCCAGACTAACACAATCGGCTCAACATTCGTAGGTCTACGTGAAGACTGATATCATCCCAACGCAATTCACTTCGGCAAGAGTCTCCCCGAAAAAAATCTTCGGCCAGATCACAAGCACTAGAGTGACATTCACAAGTCATCT